>MJUU01013972.1:119987-158307 GCA_002080025.1 Modiolus philippinarum | reverse complement strand
CCCCCATGTCCTAAGCAACCTTTCTGTAAATTTTCATTCAATTCTGAGCACTTTGATTTTCCCGCCTTTTTGCCATTTCCATGGCAACCGGTGCCATTTTGAAAAATTTTGGTGGTGCATGCACATCTTCTCTTAGTGGTCCAACTTTGTGCCAAGTATCAATGAGTTCTGTTGAAGCATCTCAGAGAAAATCCCTGGACAAAAATAGGTGGAAGAAAGAAACAATAATGAATAATAATAATAATAATAACTAGATTTGCAATTGCAAGCAATAGTTGATGTCGCCCCTGGCAACCAATTTGATGATTCAATCTTGTTCGCGGCGTCAAAATCTGCCTAGAAATCAATTTTCGTTGAAATCGGACAAAGTTGAAATTTTGACGTAAAATGGCGGCCATCTTGGAAATGGCGGCCATTTTGAAATTTTTTTCACCGTCATGCAAAACTTCACATGGTGTTTCAACTGTGTGCCAAGTATCAAGTGATTCTGTTCAGGCAACTCTGAGAACTTGAGCGGACAAAATTTATTTGAAGTAAAATAATAATAATAATAAGAAAGCGTAATAACAAAGAAACGGAACAATAACAATATGTCTCCCCGACTACGTCTGGGGCGACATAACTAGATTTGCAATTCCAAGCAATAGCTGATGTCGCCCCTGGCAGCCAATTCGATGATTCCATCTTGTTCGCAGTGTCAAAATCTACCTAGAAATCAATTTTTGTTGATTTCCGACAACGTTGAAATTTTGACGCATTTTGGCGGCAATCTTGGAATTGGCGGCCATTTTGAAAAATTTTTTCTGTGCCTGCACTTCTCGCTATGGTGATCCAACTATATGCCAAGTTTCATTTGATTATATAAAACCGTTCTCTCAAAATAGTCCGAACAAAAATCATTGGAAAAACAATAATAATAATAATAATAATAATAATGAAGAATAAGAAGAAACAGAACAATAACAATATGTCGCCCCGACTACGTCTTGGGCGACATAATAATAAAGAAACAAGCAAAGAACAATATGTCGTCCCGACTACGTCTGGGGCGACATAATAACAAAGAAACGGAACAATAACAATATGTCTCCCCGACTTCGTCTGGGGTGACATAATAATAATAATAAAAAGAAACACAGCAAAAACTATAAGTCTCCCAAAACTTCGTTTGGGAGACTTAATAATAAGAAACGGAGCAAAAACAATATGTCTCCACAAACTTCGTTTGGGAGCCATAATAATAATAATAATAATAAGAAGAAACGGAGCAAAAACAATAAGTCGCCAAAGTTCGTTTGGGCGACTTAATAATAATAAGAAACGGAGTAAACACAATATGTCTCCCAAACTTCGTTTGGGGGACATAATTAAAACCCTAAATCCAAAAATGTAGGAGGATTTTGCGTCGCAGGAAACTGTGACGGACGGACGAGACCAACGAAAATATCCCCGAACTTTAAATCGACAGTGCGGGGATAATTATATGCCAATATAAGTAGATTTAATGGCTTCTCACCTGAGGTACCAAATGAAAACAGTTCAAGACAGAGAGGTGTTCTAGATATCAATGTCGACCTTTAACAAAGAGATGGCAAAATAGGTTCGCTACGTCCATGGTGATCGGGCCATTCTACTGTATTTGTACTAATCTTTGAATGTTGTTCTTCTCATCGAATATGTTTGTTATCGTGCATAACTCATGAGGTATTATGCATTTCGTGAACATAATCTTTTAATGAACTCAGTGTCCTTACCTATCCTAGAATACTCATAACACTGTAACCATGTTTTTTAAGTAGCGTGTAATTAATTTTTCAGTTTTTAATTATTGATGGTGTGGAATTCTATTAGGATTATGTCCTTGCACATCCTAGCGTACTTCATTACATTAAAACCATGCTCGTTCATTAGCATGTTGAAAATTTTTCAGTTTTTTTATTATTGATGGTGTCGAATCTTGTAGATTAATACAGTATTTGTTTCTTCTAATATTAAAGTATGTGTAAGCGTGATGCAATGTATACTCTTTAGTTTTTTATTGACCGAAAAATTTTATGACCGCTACAAGTAAATATAATCCACTAATTACGTCTTTCGGATCGATTAAGGTCTTAATGACCCTCGCCCAAGATCCTCGTCAAGTGCATTATTAATATATAAATATGGTTTGACTTCCATGTTGTATTCTATACTGATATCTTTTCTTAGGGTTAAATTTTACAATAATCCACGTAGTTATATATCAAATACATACACAAATTATTTGGGTCTACTCGACATGTATTTTTTTGTTTATTTTATGTACACATCTTGAATGAAAATCACACTTCGAGATGTTTGTATTTGTATATGTGTGATATCATGAGTGACAGTTGTAAATATTAGTGGTGCTGTCGCTATTGTAAATGTTTTGTTTGTAATAATTTATGACTCTTGTACACAGGGTATATGAGGAAAATAAAGTATTTGTCTTGTCTTGTCTTGCAACTAGCCCACAGATAAATATTAATTCTTTGTCAGTAATTGCCTGTGTTGAAATCATAAGAAATTAAGACAATGTAGCACTGCACCTATTTGGCGGACCTTATTCTTTGACTTTATACTACATATAGTATAATATGTAATTGTATATTTATTAAGAACTACTTTATAGCTTCGCACTAGTCGGGTATTTTTTAGGTGTTTATGTCATTTGCAATTATTTGCAGGTGTTTTCTAGTCATTTTTCCAGATTTTTTATAGTTGGATTGTAATGTGTAGCAAGAATTTCATTCTCTTTTCTGTGTCTGTAACATAGTTCTCTTGATCTTTCTTTTTGAAGGGTTCTCATAATTATTGGTTTTAGGAACTTTTCTGTATAGCCTTTGTCTATAAATTTGCACTTTATTATCAGAGCATACAAAAAATAGAATAAAAATTTGGGATCACCGGCCATATAAGAATAAACTATGTCATGTAAATATTAGCTATTTGGTTGAAATGATAGGGACAATTAGCGAATTTTAACAAATTTTTAATATATTTTAGTTACATTCGATAGATTTTATTTTGAATTTGGTAAATTATCAGCTAGTATACTATCCTTCAATTTCCATGTAAAAAAAATTGGATCACCGAACATATTTTTAAAATAAATCGTCAAAGACTGATTTTTTCTTATTATTTCTATACAAATGATCTCCCCTTCATGGAACAGGAGTTTGATGAAAGGTTCAATATTCTACATGGTTGCGCAATAAAAGAGGTATATTTCATCACATTTAACTATTATAAGAAATGTAAATGGTTTCGGCAACAGTCCCATTGTGAATTCCATTTTTGTGTCATATGCGCAAGAATGATGCGCAATTTTAATCTCCTATACCACCTTAAAGAGCTTAACCTTTGCTGTAAGGTCGCTTTTAGTATTATATGATCTAATAAAGTGTGCTATTTCGCCTATCATTACCGGTTTCAATACTGCAAGCGGACGAGAAGATGATCTCGTTAAACATTAGAAAAGTATCCATTGGTTTGTGATATAATCTTACATCCAGTATTTCTGTTGCCTTTAACAATGGTTAAATATTAAGTAGATTTGATAGCTCGTCACTTGAGGGACCAATGAAAACAGTTCAAGATAGAGAGGTGTTTGAGATATCCATGTCAACCTACGGATGAACTTTAACAACGGGGTGGCAAAAAGGTTCGCTGCATCCATGGTGATCGAGCTATTCAACTGTATTTGTACTCAGCAAATCTCTGAATGTTGTTATTTATGTTCTCGTACACAACTAATGAGGTATTATGCATTTTGTGAACATAACCTTTTTTATTAAATCAGTGCTACACATTTTGTGTAGGGCTTCACATTGCAAATACTGTAGGTTTGTTGCATTTGTGTTCTTTTTTTTGTTTATTTGTTGTAACTTTGAAATTCTGTCTGTGTTTGTTTTACATTTGAAATGTCATATTTTTGAATTTTCCATTTCAGAATTTTTATCCTTTCAGACTTTTTGCTGTGTTAAGCGTGTGCCGATGTACTCTATCAAAATCGACAATCAAGCATTCCGTACATGCTTTGCTTAATAAAATTTAGTGTTCACTATGGTGGCTTAATTAGACATCTTGTGCATTCCCATCCGACAACTGTATCAGACAAATATATAAGTTCATCTGAAAATTGCTACTGTTGTCACTTTTTTGGGCAGATTACTATTTTTACATGGTTTTTATTGGGTCCATGTTGTTTATCTTGGTGTGTGTGTTTGATTTATTTTTCTTTTCTGTGCCGTACTCATATTGTGTTTCTATTTCTTTGTTGTTGCCGATGTTGCCATTGTCCTTGGATTATTCGTTTTGGATTGACGGTTCGTTTCTCACTTACTTTTCATCTCTATGAAATTCTTGTTGCAGCACTAAACCTAAATTGACCATTCCTCTGCACAGTGTTAACTATAATATGATTTATAAGTATAAGAAATTATGTATTTCAATAAGACATTATTTAAGCAAATTAGAATGAAGGACCAAGAAAAAGGACTATAATTTACTTTTAATTCAATTCATAATACGTACTGGTATCGTCTTCCACGTAACCTTTAAAGTCCAGGATATTTCTGTTGTGACCAACTTTTGTGCCAAAGAAGTTAATCTTCGCTCTCATTTTCATCACGTCCTCTTCTTTCATCTGATCTAATATTTGAAAAAATGACAGAATAACGAATGAAATTAAAAAGGGTGTTATGATAAAAATTAATAAAAACATGTATATAGAAACTCCTTCCTCAAAAATTTAAAGTATTCTGAAAGTGATACAGACTCCCTGATTAATTTCTTCCTTAGACAATGTTAACTTTAATGGTACATGTAAGAATCCTCTACAGCGCGGCGCTCACCAGCCATTATGTGGCTGTGTGAGCATGGCAAGCCGTCCTTCATTCCGAATGTAAACCTTGGTCACGGATTTGAAGGGGACTTTTTAAGTAGCTGTCTTACTTGATTTTTATTTTACAATATAAGATAATAAAAAATATTGTCAACAAAAATATAAATATTAACATTATTAAACGTCTAAAAAAAGTTGTGCAAGAACACCTTATACATTTAAGATGTTAAAGATGGTAAAATAACATTGAAATGTGAAAATAAGTCGCCTAACTGATAAGCTTTATCAACTAACGAAGTATTGATGTTATAGTAGGGTGCCCAATGTCCAAAAAGATGCTTAGTTTTCGAGTTTGTGTTAACGGAATAACACACCGCTAGTTTTTGTTTTATAGGATAGAACAACTATTAAATTTTCACTTGCCGTAGAAATTTTCTGTGGTCACGATTTTTGTAATTTCTCATTTGGAAGGGGTACCTCAAAGCAGAGTTTTAGGTATGGTATCTTCAAAATTATAGAAATTAGTAGGGGTCTCTAATATCCTGATAAAAAGTTATTTACCTGAAAGTACAGACCTGAAATATGTAGTTAAAACCTAGAGAGAAATGTATCTTTCATTGGTTTCTGTAATTTGTCGTGGTTAATTTTGGAATAAAATGTACCCTAAATCAACGATGTTTTCGTTGAATGCGAAATTGCTACGCTCAATTTTAGAAATATTATTTTAAATTAAACGGAAAGAAAATTACATCATGTACCAAATGTGCATATGTTAAAAAAATCGCTCATGAAGTATACGCCATTCAAGAGAAATCAACGAATAAAAACACTTAATTGGCGTAAAAGCTTCCAAATTTTAAGTTGATCTAAAAATTATATCGATTGATAAGTCTTGAAGACGTACAAAGCGAGATAACCGTATCCCATACGTGTCTAAATAACTTGATAAACTAAATCTTGTGAAATTGCCCGAATCTGTCGAACATTTGATACTGCTCTTATTTTTTTTTTATTGCTCATAAACGTGTAAATGTTTTCACTTGGCTGTCAATTTACATAATATAATACGGTTTTGGTTCAGTTTCATTGGTTCTACCAATTTTCATTCAGCGGGTATGTTAGGGGAAAACTGGCTTTCGTCATACCTAAAACAAAAATATGATTCATTTTATCAAGGTTTTGTTAAATTTAAAGAAAAGTAAGGCTAAAATTAAATTCAAGGTTTCCTTTAAACCATGCCTTCTATAAAAACTAGAAATTATTGTTCATTAAAAGCGTCCTTAATATATTTTAGGTGTAAATATTCAAAATGACAGACATTAAAAGCAAAATCAAACCGTGAAACTTTTTTAATAAAGATAATTAACAAATCATTATAAAAAGTAAAACAATAAAGTGCCCGTATAACATTAACGCCGAATTTTTCGCAGGTTTCTTGGTAAAATAAAGGCAAATTTTAGTTGTATGACATTTTTCTAAATTTTTTGAACTGACCTTTAACCCCAATTTAAATTAAATGTGACCAAAATTGATCACTACAACATTGTTATTTCGATGCGCCATGATCTCTTCTTTCCAAAGATGTATAATGCAGGTGTGTGTGATTCCATTAACCCAAATTAAAAAAAAAATCATTACTTCGGCACACCACTATTAATTGCACTTCGATATATAACCAATGTGCTAATAACAAAAAAGGATAAATAATAAATATACCAAATGAATAAATACAATCGAATAACAAAATAAATGAAAATACAGAACTACATGTTAATCAGTTTAAATAATATAGTTAATTACAAAGATAAATAAAGGTTGAAATAACTTTTCTCATTGATCCGAGTCGGGGATACTGTCTTGAGCTTTCTAATCTTGAAAGTTTCTCTATCCTGTCCCTAATAGGATTGTGGTCAAATACAGTAACTTTCAACTTATTAAATCCGCCTTTATGACCTGTAGAGCGGAAATGTCTACTGACGGGGGGGGGGGGTCAGGTTTGCAGGTATACATTGCTACGATGACGTTCAGACGCTTGCTGAATTGCTGTTTGGTTTTCCCGGTATATTAAGGAACACAAATTCCAAATAAGTTTACTACATTTTCAGTTTTGCAGGTGGCCTGGCAATAAATAGTATACTCTTTTCCCGTGTCTGTACGTTTGAAACTCTGTGTTTTGGATGTCATACAGCGTTTGTTACCGCATCCTTTGCATCCGCCTTTGTCATTAGCATGGTTTTTAATTTTAGCTCTGACAAGCAAGTCTTTAAGACCTTTGGCTTTTCTAAAGGCAATAACAGGAGGTTCTTTAAAAATTTAGACAGGCTAGGATGTTTTGCAAACTTGTCCAGCGCATACGAATTATGTTGGATATATTTTGGAACGCCGGATGGTATGTTATAACAAATGGGATTTTGTTATTGGGCTTTTTTTCAATAATATTAATATGTATGATGTGATGAATGATTCATAAATGTTTTTCGTTATGTATTGTAAAATAATGTAAAATTTGATTGTATATTTATTCTGCTTTATCAAACGTCCTTGTTAACAAAGTTATCTTACATTTCGTTATAAGGTAGGTTAGATCTCTGAGCATATATAAATACCTTTTAAAGTTTTAGCAACAATTGTTTCTTTTTCGTTATTTGGAGTAAATCTCATTGCTTTATAAATAATTGCAAATCGTCCCCTGGCAATTTCAGAATCAATTGAAATGGTCTGTCTAGATATCACAAACTCCGGTTGGAACTGCATTCCACCATATAAATATATGTCATCGTCGTTCGCCGTTGAGTATGCTCTATTCTGTATATGAAAGTTTAGCAATGATTAATAAATAACATTATATACTAGAGTGCTAAAATATTTTTAAAATCTTTAGAGTGTAGTTTCATGACAAATTGATATTCTATTTAGTATAAATATTATTAATATAGCGTTTTATTTATGCCAACCACAACAAGTATTTTTTATATAAAAGGGGATTTCTCCTCCTACCCCAGATCTACAACCTTAAGTTATGATAATTGGGTATTTTATGTTGCAAGGGTTGACTTTTTAAGGCGTTGTATGTCGTTGTTTTTATATGGCGTTCGCACTCGGTGTGTGTTTTTGTTGTAGTTTCCATATGAGTTACTGTTAAAATAGCAGGTTTTAATGGCCATTTGTATATCCCCCGTCCCGTTGTTTTGGCAGTTGTTCTCCGATTCTGTTAACAAGTATGTCTCTTAATATACTGTAATGAGCTTTTCCTGTTTTAATCGCTCCAAAAATTATTTTTAGAAGCCAATACAGTGTACATTTATACATTATTTATTGTTTTCATTTTAAGTAGGTTTACAGAAGACATTTATTATATATTCTGTTCTTGTTTCTACGTGAACATACATTATAGCCAGATTTTAAATCGGGTGATCTTGTCTTGATAGTTTGCCTTATATTTGAAAATCCAGTGGACACTTGATCCTTTGCCTTTGAAAGTCGCCCAGTACGTTGCAAGAATACCAGTATGATTATGAATATCACTATCAGTATGAGGAATCCTAAAAAAGAAATTTTGTATAATATGAATATAGTCTTAATGTATTTATGTTAGACTGGTTTATGATTTCTTTAAGAAACAGTCACTGATTCCTAATTTATAATCTTCATTAACGTCAGTTAAAATAATTCAACGACGCTTTCCAATTGTCTGATTTACCAAAGTCAGTATTGCATTCGCTCTCTAAGCAATGTATTCTCTGACATTTAAAACAATTAAGATAAATGTCTCTAAGAGTCCAGCATATTGTTTGAATTCCTACGATTATATATTATGTTCCTGTACTTATGGTCTTATTTTACACTCATTCGTATTTGATATTCAACGCTTTGTAAGAGTCCAGCATATGAAACTGTCCTCGTTATCATATCTTAAACTTCGATGAATTAATTGAATAATCCTGTTCCCTGCACCTGAACCCGCTTTCAAGGGCTCAGGCTTCAGAGCTGTCGAGTGCATCTCCAGCTGGTGGATAGGGCAATGCCCTGTCTATGCGGGATACCCAGGTCATAATACAGAAAGTCTCAAACCATTGTAGCTAAACTGTGTGGAGAAACGCATGCACTGTAAAGCTCACTTTTATTTTCAGAGTCACTGGGTCTCGTATAGAAGGCTACATTTCCTGTCCCTACTCATTTCTCCCCTTTTCCAGTGGCATTCAAATCTCGTTGGCCCGGTTCGGTTGTACATTCCACCTTCATTTCTTTCTTCTTTTTTTGAATTGATCAACTATTTTTCGTCCTGTTATAGCTGAAATAGCTAATCACACAGTCAATAATCTTGCTCTATTCCATTTGCAGCATATAAACTAAGATTTAAACGTAAAAATATATAAAAAAATTTAGATCTTAGCCCCCCCCCCCCNNNNAAAAGAAACAAAAAACAGCAGAAATCTTGTAATAAAGCCTGAAAGCCTTACAATACAGACGAACATATTAATTTAAATTTCGTTTTCGCAAAAGAATATTCAAGTTTCCACTATTCATGGAGTAACCATATCATAATAGAGACGTCATTCAAGAGTATGTTCCTATGATTATTCTTTTCATACGTATTTCAACACACATGATGTAAAATGAAGTGAAATACCAAATTAAAACTTATAATTCATGTACTTCACTTGCCTTATTTCCCAACTTATTACCGATGCAATTCAACAGGGTCTTATGGTGTCCGTTTCACAAATGCAATATTCATCTGCCCTGAATAATGGTAAGTTGTTAAGAATTCCACCTGCAGAAACTATGTTCGAAGTAATTTTTGTATCTTATTACTTATTTCATTACTTGTTAATTACAAAAACAATATAAATTCAAACATAATGGCCAGTGAAACATTGCTTTGTTTCTCAAGTTTAGCCCGTATACTTTAAAGTGATTTTAAACTGACGTTTTGAATCCAAAGTAACACTTTCAAAATCCTATCCTTATATCCATACACTAAAATCAATAAATAAGTACATTGATCCTCTATTTTCTAGAAACAAGCATACTTTGTAAAAAACGACCCAGAAAAAAATATAAAGAGGAAGATTTGATTAAAATTTTAAGAGTTTCTCATCGACAATATCTTTTTCCAGTATAGCGAACTTATTTTTCGACAGACTATCGGAATTCCAATCGACACAAACTGTGCACCTCTTTTAGCCGATCCGTTCCTCCACTTATATAAGGCTGAATTCATCGGGGCTTCTTCAAAATAAGAACAACTGACCCAGTCCTAAAATTTCAGCTTCCGTTATATAGATGATATCTTATCGTCCAGTGACCTGTTTTGACGCGGATCGGAAATGACGCATCAAATTTTATTTGTGACGTACAATTCTTCTACGTTAGTAATTTCGTCATTAATGATTTTATATTCATTTATATCTAATTGTAAGTAGATTGCAAAAGAATAATGATGCCTAAGGCCTGTCAAAATAGCAGATATATGACTTTACTAAATTGCATACAAACAAGTACGATTTGCCTTAACACCAAAAACCCATTATCCGTAACACATTGAGTAAATATCCATTTGGGTGTAAACAGACAAACCAAATTGGCTCCGCTGCTCTCATTGATATGTTTTTCGAAATTCAAAAACGTTTAATCGAAACTCTTCGAGTATTTGAGAGGATTTTAATCTAGAAGTAGTGTCTTTACTTATATATTTGTTTTCTAAAAACATACAAGTTTCTGTGCCATGTTTTGTACGTACATGTTCAGGCTTCTGATTTTGTACCTTAAGTAGTATGAAATATTTGTATTTCAACTATTGTACAATATTTCTGAAAGGTAGCTGTCATGAATCGCAGAGAAGTAATGAAAAAATAAATTCTCTTAAAGACCCCAACTCCAATTTGAAATGTTCGATCTGATTGATTACCTACAAGCAATAAACAATATTTGGTAAGTTGGGGAAAATGACACTATGATTGAAAGTTTTCAAACAGAGAAAAATTTACCACGATCTTAAATATTTGTATGCAGTTATAGCCATTGGTCATCAGATTTTAGGAGAATCTATATAGTTTAGCAAATTTCTAAGAGAGAAAGAGTTTCTACAGGGGTTTCCTAAGTGCGCCATTTCAGGTCAATTTGGTGGAGGTGATCAGGAATCGGTATGAATCGTAAAATGGTCTGTATTTTTTTCTTTTTACATGGAACACCTCATAGTCTGAACACTAATCGATTAACAATGTTGTATTTTAACAAGAAAACGGCATATAACATAATCATTGTTAATAAAAATTACACTAAAACAGTAAATATCATTAAATGCGTCAAAACCGTTCACCCGGGCATATTACTACGCAATCCTCGCTTTGATGATGTTCTTCATCATATCTATGCAAAAGACCTCAAAATTTAGGAGACTTCAGATACTTCAACATCGGCCTCGTTCCTTCACCTTCATCTTTAAATTGACAACACAGGTACACTACAAACTAGGCTGAAGGCAAACGAAATGACTTCACATTTCCAAAAGTCAACTGCCCTTTTCATAGTAGCAACATTCATAAAGCACCAGCATAGGAGGTTTGGGTACCCATAAACCGGTTAAACCCTACCGCTAGCTCTTGCTAGTGCCGGTACCAAGTCCGGCTATCCCGAGTTCCTATCGTTGTCCATGTTTGTCTTTTGTCATTTTATTGTTTTTCTCGTGCGGTTCCCTGGTGGCATGTGATTGTGGTTTACGGCCATTGTAGGTGTTTCCTGTTATCTTTCTTATATTACATTTCCCAGCTCATTCGCTACTCAAGGGCCTGTGGTCGATACAGTGACTACCTTGACAGAGTTAAGTTGCTTACAAATAGGCTACATGACTAGCTCTCCTTGACCCATCTTTCATACTACAGAACTTTTACGTCTTCATCACGACCTTGTGCACCGCTATGGATTTTTGGGGTCCGTATTGTTCATTTGTATATGTGTTTTTATTTTTTTCTTTGTGTCCCGTACTCATGTGGTATCTTTATTTCTTGGCGTTCCCGATGTTGCCTTTATCTCTGAATTGTTCGTTCTTATGACTGACGGTTCAGTTCGCGCTTACCTTCTTTCCATTATTTTCAAAAACAGGTTATAAAGTATTATAACACATGTCAACTCATTTTAATTGTTTCTGTTTTTTTATCAGAAATAATGCCAGTGTTAAAGTAATGAGTAATCACGTGGATTTCAGTTTCGAATCTCTTTAATGCTGATTTCTATAAACTAAATAAAATAAAGGGGACAGCAGGAAACACCTACAATGGCTGAAACTTATAATTACTTGTCACGATCTGCAAAGAACTACACAGGAAAAACACAAATTAGACAAAAGACAAACGTAAACAACGATAGGAACTCGGGACATCCGGACTTGGTACCGGCACTAGCAAAAGCCAGCGGTAGGGTTAAACCGGTTTATTGGTACCCAAACCTAATTATACCATGTAACTACTAATATTTTTGCTAAATGTCATTGTTGGTATTTTATCAAAATATCTAATTTTTTGGAACATTTTTGACTAAATGTCATTTTTAGTATTTTATCATAATATTTAATTTTTTGGAACTTTTCAAATGTCAGCTGCATATCTCATTTTTTTATACTATTATTTTTTCGTTTGCTTTTCCATTTTGATTGCATGTGTTCTTACATTCTCGTTAGTAGTTCGTGCTGATGAAAAAGTAATGATTTGTGAATTTGTGAGTACACCTTAGTTTGTTTATATCTTTGTAATTACATTCCATTAGTTTCAATGTAAAATATATTAGGTAATACAGAAACAAGTCAGGTGAAAATCACAAAATCTATACATTACAAAACAAACCAGTAAAGTTCTGTGCTGTGCCTAGTCAACAATGCTGGGAACAGAATCTTAACATTATGAATCACTAATGTTGTTTTTCAAAGAATGTGGCTAAGTATTATTTGAGCATGTGAATTAGTTTTAATGGAAAGATAAAATATAAATGGATAAATGTACAAAAGTCCAGGATTTTAATCTATTTTAATAACCGAGAGCAAAACCTGCTTTCCTTCTTAAGTTCTACTAACTTTACCTATCGTCTACAATTTGATAGCTACCTTACCCGACAGCATAACTTCTATTACTTATCAATAAAAATGTTTTACCCCTAATTTTTTCTTCTAACTTGTCTTTCACAGTTCAAAATAAAAAAAAAACAAAAAAAAAAAACAATAAAGACGTAATCCACAAAACTAATTGTAAACCCTTAAAAAACTGAAAATATCATAAGGTGGGCTGGGGGTAATTATAATTATGATTCGAAAATTACGATGATAAAATGTAGTTCATGCATGCTTTTCCATAGGTGGTTTACCAACGTCAAAAGTATTCTAATGACATCAATGTATGCGCTTCAATTCACCTCTGCACAGTTTCCGTACTTTTTTTTCTGTTAATACGCTCATTTCCACTGTAAACAATCAGACTTGTTTCATAAACCAATAAAGACAATAATGATACTTGCGATTATACTTTCGAAAATCCCGACTTCATTTACTCACGATATCAATGCCTGGAAATCCGCTAACGGGTAGCAATACTTTTTACTTACCAATGACAATGCCTGCTATTCCACCTCCCGATAAACCTGTCTGCTTTTCAGCTAAAACAAATATTTTTGACATATCAATCGCATTTAATTGATGATAGAATATTTTGAAATGTGATGATGTCTGAGAAATAAAGAATGTGATTGGCTTTATACCCAACTCTGTGAAATGAAAATTCTTATACGGCCTGAACATGGAACTTTGTTTTTAAGAATCGTAAGTGTAGAGCTTGTCATAGACTTAAAGGTTTATCTTTTTCAGTCATATATTTCATTTTGTTGTTGTTGTATAGTTCAACAAAAGCCAGCCTAAAGAGGCACTGCAGACTTTCCCTTACCACAAATGGGTATATTTTGTACAGTATAAAAATAAGGTCACAATTCATACCAAATTAATTTGACATTCTCCACTAGGTTAGTCGTAATAATACCACGAAATCATCAGATTTGTTATTTTAAAAACGATACTCGTATTCTTTCCAATCATTCAAGGAAAAACGGCGATATAGTACCATTACCCTCCCAAAAGAATACAGCATTGTCTAAGAAATCTAATAAGAAAAAATAATGTCACGCGTTTTCTGAAGGTATTTCATGTAAACATACCTTTTTCTACCGAAACTACGAAGTTGCAAAAAACAATGAAAGAAAATGAAGTAAATGCACATGAGATATGGTCTCCTTTGTTTAGGTTCTAGTGCTGCTGAGGAGGAATTAATTTCCGAAATTGCATACAGCTCATTCAAATTATTGCAGTTCGAGTTAACATATGTGTTATGGTCTCATGTTCATTTACTCCATATTATTTTGTAAAATAAAAAAAAATGGTAAAAGCAAGCAAACGAACAACGCATTTATTGTTGTTTTTCTTCTTCAAGTCACCATGAGACCTTCAACAATGAGGTTTACTCATACTTCATAGTAAGCTCATGACGGCCCGTAGCATCGATTTGAGCGAAATTCTTTGCTAATTTTCGAACGACGCTACATCGATGTCTTTTCTGGTCATGAACGCAATTCGTCAATAAACATATATTTAACTGGCGAAGTGTTCTTACAATTACTGTCATCCGTTGCCCGACAAAAGCACTAGTGTCTTAAGCTAGTGGACAATTACAACAGATAGACAAACACATGGCTCTTATCAAGTCGATTGTACGAAAGCTTGCAAACTTATTTGGACTGATCATGACGTCGTTCTGTGTACGAAACACGCACGGGCGGTAGGTTAATTTAAACCGGACAACAGAAGTCTCATATTAATAGCATATAAGTATAAAAACACGTATAAAAATAAAAACTTACGTATGACAATAGAAGATGTTGTAAATTCTGTAGTAACAGGGTCACTCATTTCAAAATTGTCATCGTCTCCGTATTTGGTGAACATAAAAATGGTGTATGAAGTTGACGCATTTAGATCTCCAACCAAATAAGATTCAGCATTTTTAAATATTTGGTATGAGTTATTGTATCCGTTTTCATTGTTCATTAGCATTAATTTGATACCATGTCTGGGGTAACATGACCTAGGTTGTTGCCACCTAATTCTGAAGCTTGTTTCGGTGATGTCCACAACCTTTAAATTACTAACACCATAATCTTCAAAAATTGCAAATAGTTTAACAGACAGTACAAATGATAAATATTTTACAAGATCAAACTAAAACTTTATATGTATGAAATAGTTTTTATATGTCTTCTCCTATGTAATAATTTTGAACCACCAAAATCAAATCAACCTCCATGCATCTAGCTGTTTAAATAATCCCATCGATATTAAAATAATAACTCTGTGTGGAGGCATTTCATGTCGAATGAGACTGATTTTGCACTAAGCTCTTATACATCATGCACTTCGTTACAACTCTAGATTAAACCAACGAGGAGGTATCATCCGGTTGCCGAAAGCTATTTGTTACATAACCTAGGTAGCCGAGTGTTTTAGGGTGCTGAACTAAGTGCAGGTGGTGTGGCAACAGCGATGGTTCGTTTCCCACAGAGGGAACTACAAAACATATGCTGATAAAATTTACAGAACTAACAATTTTGGGCTGATCTTTAGATGAATATTTATCGGCAATATGTACATTTTGCTCTATGATCTTACTGACTGATATTCTCAGTATCTGATACAAGAAAATATCAGGCAAAGTCCTCAGAAATATGACGTCATTACTCTTATGACATTGCCGATAAAAATAATAATGGGAGTTTTGAAGGTCTCTACAGAAAATATCACTAGTATGACAACTTGTCCTATCGGACTCGCCTTGATACGGTGATATTTTCTGTCTCGACCTTCAAACCTACCATTTAATTCATCAAGCCAAGTATTATGTCTTACGATATTATCCGTTGGAACGGTATGGGATGTAGAGTTGTCACTTATAACAGACGATAGGTTTGCGTGGAGGCATTCCTTGTCGAAAGCCATATAATCCTCTCTTCTATATACGACACTTCATCGCAGCTGATCTGCACTGAGCTGCAGCACATCTTGTACTTCGTTACCACACCAGATTAAAGCTACAAGGAGGTATCACCCGGTTACCGAAAGGTATATTTTTATATCACCTAGGTGGTCGTGTGGTCATCTAAGTGTGCTTGGTAAAAATTCTATATGCATCTCCCTCTTCTTCCATCGCAATTGATTTTTGACAATATTTCGTTGTTTTGAAATATAACTATGGAAATTTGATTATGTAGAATTGTTGAAAAATGTAAACACATTGTGTTTTGTCGGCTAACAATAGATGCTTTGCATCTTTAGCTCATTTTTGGCATGCATGTCAGAAAAACGAAGTAACATTTAAAATGTTTTTCACCTTACATCCCAATCGGCCCAAATGGGCAAGCTACACATGTACAATACATCGGCAAACGAATACCGAAGAAATAATGATTAAACGAAAAAAGGAATTCCAAATCGAAAATCCATATATCCATCACAAATAAAGACAGCATGATAGACAAAACAAATCATAAAATATGAACAAAATCGCCAAAGAACTTGCATTATAAGCTGTTTATGTTTCAATAAATATGATTTTATCTGAAAATTTGACATATCAAAATTTAACAAAATCTTGTTAAAAACTAAGGGGTATCTCCCTTTTGCATAGTTCTATCCTTATTTGATTTTGGCTTTTCTATTTAAATCTTATTGGTGATTTGTTTCTTTCAGTCTTTATACATATTTTGGTACCCGGATTTCCAATATTTTGATTTTATCTGCACTGAAGAAACATAAGTTGTCGAAATGCGCTATGCAGAATCAAAATTAACAGTAACTTTAGTATTTTGTTATTTAACGTGTTTACTGATCTTAATTTGTAGAAAATGTCTTGGAAAAGACCATATGTGAAATACCTACATTGTTGTATACCAGCAAGTTCCTTAACGTCAGCGATCTAAAAATAAATGCAAGCAAATGTCAGAATTGTAATATTTCATTTTGATGTAACAAACACAACTAGTAAACATAAATATTGCTACTTACAATCAACATTTTTTGTCTGGTAATATAAACCTTTTCATGATATAGAATTACTGAAATGTTAATTGTTACATATATTGAGAAATGAGTGAATTACTAAATTTATGTTAATTTAAATAGGCACATACCGGAACTGTTTTCATCTGTGACAGCATAGCACCATTGTAGGACGAAATCTCTAATTTATGCCCAGCATACTGGGTTTCATTGATTGCCACGCCCATCCAACAATTATTAATATCTAATGTCATTGTCGCTCTGTAGCATTTCTCCGGCTCGCCCAACGCACAATAACAATCTGCAATGTTATTGCAATCAGCATTACTCTGAAAATAAAGATTACTTGTACATTTTGTACACTATCGATATTTAAAGGCTTGTTGTACTTTAAATACGACGTGACACAACTCTTAAAAATACATTTAAATCTTGTTTAAGAAGTCATGTTCGTAAACGAAAAGGAAGAACTAATATCATAATGCATTAATATGACATGATGATGACCTTACAAAAATACAACTGAGGAAAAGATGCCATAAGCTTATACGATAAAATCATTTGCTTTGAAAGGGTCAGTATATCTGCATTACAACAGCTGGAACTGTAAAGTCCTTATTTTTTAGAAAGAGAAACATGGAAGCCTTAACATATAATAGCTTTGATAACTATTAGGTGCTAGATAATCCGAATCTCACGAAAATTTCTCATTTCATTTGTTTTTCGTCCACAATGGTAGAGTAAAGACAACACCAGAGATGGGGTAATCGTAATTTGTAATCGGAATCAGCTGTAATCGATTACATTTTTTCATGTAATCTGATGTAATCTGTAATCGTACAATTTTTTGATTACATGTAATCGTAATGTAATCAATTACATTCAATGTTACCCTGTAATCATGATTACATTTAGATTACATCTTGATTACTTTCCGAAAACTGCAATTTTAGGAAAGAAGTATTAAAGTATTATTTAAATGAAATGAAGAACTTAATATATAAAAATATATATTAAAAAAATATAAGAGAAATTAAAATAAAAGTTAAAAATTAAAAAAAAATGTGGATTAAAAATGATATCTTTACATATATGTTTAGATGATGTATAAACATATGTTTTCTTAAAACTTCAAAAAATAAAGTTAACTTTAAATCCTGTCACACTTCATTAATCCTGTCACACTTCAGTAGAAGTATTTCCATGTTTTGACATAAGTTGTCTATATTTTCTGTTTTTATGTCAATTTTGTGCACACTTCAAACATCCTGTTACATATTTATTGGGGGTCATAACTTGTGTCATAGATCATTAGTTTTTTGTTAATTTTGACACCTGTAGGGTGCTAATATCTTTAATCACATTGACATGTCATTGCTAAACATGATTAACAGGTATTATTTCTACAATATTATTGGAAATTAGAAATTCATACAGAAAAACAAAAAATTAAGGGTAGACAGACAGCAAATTAAAAATTTTCTTTAAATGGGTAAATGGGTATAATTTTGAATTAAGTTACTTGGAAACTACAAGAAAAAGAGATAAAACTACCATATAATTATATGGTTATTATATGGTTATTATATAGTTATATATTAAACTACAAGAAAAAGAGATAAAACTACCATATAATTATATCAATATAATAAGGGTAAGCATGTCCTGCTAGCGGAGCAGGACATGCTTACCCTTCCGGAGCACCTGATGTCACTCCCGGTTTTCATGGGAGTTCACACTATGAGTGCCTTAGTTCTTAATGTTATCTTTTTATTTCCGTGCACTGTAGCTGTCTCACGTCCTTGTTTTGTCTTTGTTTTTATCTGTTACCGTTTCTGCCATGTCTTTGGACTTCGATTTTTGTAGTCATCGCTTCCCTTGTTCCTTCGGTATTCTACTGCCGTTGTTATCAAATAAACTTCTATATAAACTTTTCATTGATGAAAAATCATAATTATCCCTGGATCAAATATATCTCGATGAGACAGGCAACTTTTATATCTGGACCCAGGAGTTTTTCAAAATTCAAAATGGCTCATAGCAATTATAAAGAATGGCACTCTTTTTACAAAAAAGCTTTAAAATTATTTAAAGATTCCTTTGAATTTGAAAATTACTTAAATATTTTAGATGAAAAAAACTTATATTCACGTACATCAAATAAAAATATCCAATAAAAACTGGACGTTTTAATAATATTGGCAGAGAAAATAAAGTGTACACAAACTGTAATATTGGGGACGAATTTCACTATATTATGGAATGTAATTTTCTAGTGAATACAGAAACAGATTTCTATTTTAACTTCAACACAGACATCATTTGTCATATGGAGTAAATGTGGGTCAGATATAACTGTAATATTGAGAAAATATAACACAAAGAGATATCTTGTACTAAATGGAATAGCATGTGGAGTATTTATAGATTTAAAGTTTAAAATCGTTTATAATACGTAGTAAATATAAACCAGAGAGACATCTTGTACTATATGAAGTAAATGTAGAGTATACAGAGGTAAAGTAGCCTACAAATGTAATCTGTAATGTAATCGATTACATTTGAGATGTAATTGTAATGTAATTGATTACATTTTTAAAAAGAAGTAATTGTAATTGTAATGTAAATATGAAAATCTGAATGTAATCTGTAATGTAATTGATTACATTTGAATGTAATTGACCCCAAGTCTGGACAACACTCAACATTTTAGAATTTAAAAACAGAGGGACCAAAAATATTATGCCAATGTGCAAGTTTTGCTTACCACATTTTCCTTAATTTTATAACCTCTTATACCCGATTTGATAGGTAGAGTTTGAAGGTGAATTCTTTGACTTTGTAATGTTTATCACATACAATAAAACATACAAATTTTAAGTATTTTAAGACTGGATCGGGTTTTGATGATAACAAATAATGTTAAAAATTTTGAGCTTGTTTTTAACATTTCTGTCTTTCATATTTAAACACGAGAAAGAGATGAGGTTGATAACGAACCCTCTCTATTCGAGACAATAACTAAATGAAAAATTACAATAAATTGAATCTATGAATTTGAATGAACTCAAGACATTTTGACATCTTTAACAATTCCATTAAGTTGTTTGCACCTGACGACGGGCGTCAAAAATTGATAACAAAATAGAATATAACCCAGTATGTTGTCACTGTAAAGTTTTCTGTATTTAAAATTAAATAATATTTTTTCAGCATCACGATTTTTTTCTGTAAGAGCTTATAACAAGACCAACAATAAAAGCTTTGTTCTTTGGTTTGGCTTATCATGTATTTGTAGAGATTTTGTCTCATATGCGCATATGCGCATATGCTCTATTATACTCCATATAACTTCATTGATAATATACTTACCATAAGAAGATCATTGTATGAATGAGACTTTTTAACTTCTCCTGATGTAGTAACTATTTTCAAGATTATCAAAGGGATTCCACTTTCTGTATCTTTTGATATTACGGTCAATCTAGTGCGACGAAAATAGAGTGTAATACAAGGCTTTATGTTTAAATCAATATTTACTCTTTAAACAATATTTTCTGTATAGGCTATGTGATAAAGATATGTTATTATTTTTAGGGTATGTCGTTTATCTATAGGAATATTTAGTAAAAGTTATTTTATTTCTATTAGGTGATATCGTTTAAGTATCATTTATACCATGGCATATTCAAATAAACGAGCACTTAATCGGTTATTAAATTATTTTTGTACACACAAAAACCTTTCTTTATACCCATTTTATGTCAGCAGATTGTTTCTTTTATTACATAAATAGCTATCAGATTTATCTGTTGTCACTTTCAATATATTTTGTCAACTACATAGTGTAGCCGAGTTTATCACATTGATATTACAGAAAGGTAGCATAGTTCTATCTCTGGACCGGAAAAATTTTTCTGTAAGAAACTTGCCTTAAACTTCATCTAATATTTAGGTAAAACATAACAGAAGATCAAAGTTAAGCTACGAAATATGAATAAATAGGCATAAAAATTGCAGTTTTCTACTTTCTTTGTCTTTTTGCCTCTTGGACTTTGGTTTCTGACAAGTTGATTGTTGGTGTTATTTTGGCGGAGCTTAATCAATGTTTTTAATCTTATTCAATATCTGTAGTTTTACTCCTCATAGATATGAAATACAATGGATTTCTGACACGAGTGCTTTAACGATGGATTAATATTATGATCCGCATACTCTACTATTCCTTTGTACATTCGCCAGAAATAAAGTAATTATTCCTGAAACAGACCAAAGAACTACCAGTTATTTATGTTAAAAAGTGTGCTATTTTTTATAAGTTTTGCGTTCAGGTATGTCATTTTATGTCTTGTAAGGTTTGTATTTTTTATTTGGTTATGTCGTTTAGGGTATGTTATTTTCTAAAACCTGAATCAATATATCTTCACTTAAAAAAAATTAGGTATGTGCAAGATATTGACAGAAAATTAATACATTGTATGATCTTTATTAAAAAACATTGAGCACAAAAGAATACATTGACTTTATTTTCATTCATTGAAATGACAAGAAGGAACATTTGAACCTTGCTCCTCTCCTTTATCATAAAATGGTTTCTAAATTAAAATGTCTACAAGGGTATCAACATTATAGTCGTCCATTACTTCGATACCTACCAAAAGACGAAAAAAATAATACATTAATGATAAACATTTGAAGAACATTTGTAGTACCTCCAACAAGCAGAGCCCTTGTTTGTTGCTTATATTGTATTTTGTTTGGACCTTTTGGAATCTTTTTTCTTACAACTGTTTTATATATTTTTATTGTATGTCTTGAAAGTGTTTCTTTTCTATCTGCACTGAAGAAACATTAATTGACGAAATGGCCATATGAAAAACATAAATAAACCGCAGATGCAAAATTTTGTTTTAGTCAAGATACATGTAACGGTAGGATTTTAAACAAGTAGAGATTCGTCTACAGTCTCAAGATTCTATCGAGCCTTATGTTTTTCATTTATTTTTCTCTACAACTTCATATTTTGATAAAATGTACAGTACGATTTCAATGTTTTTTACTCACGTGACACAGAAGTCACATTTGTTTTATTATATGTTAGTTTGTTATTACACTATTTGGGTTTGTATATAAATGCTTACCTGCTTGAGAATGCATACTCTCCATCATTTACATTATTTGTCATAACAGGTTGACCTATTGATGGATCAGTGCTATCAAAATGAATAACAGTTGTGTCTATTTTAGTATTTCCCATAATGTCCGTAGCCTTTACCCAGAACTGATATGAATCACCGCCTCTGATATTGTTTAGTGAGAGTGAGTTTACTTCGGCTAGACCAGTTATTCTTGTCCATACAAGGTTTGCTAAATCTTTTGTTGGTGCCTGATGAGCAAATTCAAACTTGATTATTCCTTGAATATTATCGATCCCAGACCTATTTCGGATACCAGTGTTGTCATCAAATATAGCATCAATCTTCTTGTAGTCGACTCGTCGCCCGCCATCTGTCAATCGTGGTTCGTAGTATTCTATAGGACTGAGAAATTTACCGTTGTCATGAACAGTATTTATGAAATGTTCCTCCCAGTTAATAGTGATTGTCGTGGCACCATTATTGGTAAAAGAAGTTTGCCATCTGTAATTACTTGACTTAGATGCTGTTGAACAAAACAGTGGTTTTTCTGTCCTAGTGGTTATCTCTGATGTTATATCATATATCACGAAGTCTCTTACATATCGACTATTGTTTGCAAGGTCATTGACCTCTAGGATACAAGAATAAACGCCTGGTCCTGGTGGGGTATATTGCGGAAATACTAATGTATTAGTGACATTTATTTCCTCGATAAATACAGGTTCAGGGTTGTTGTCAGTTGTGATTAAAGGTTCGCGTAACATTCCTCTATCTAAACTATATTCCATCTTCCATACTTCAAATGAATAACGCGCTACACCAGATAGATTGTCTGTCCAACCATCCCAAAAAGGTCTTAAAGGACCCTTAAATAATTGTTGAAAGAAATATAAGGTAGTATGTTATTAATCACAGTCAAATATCAACAATGAAATCAAGATATTGCAGGAATAATTCAGTATTTTTACAGTAACTGAATTATTGAGTACTTCTTTTTGAACTAGTTTTGGATTATGGCTTTCCATATTATTTGATTTTAATGTTACTCCTTAAAACACGTGTACAGCACAACTAAATTTACTGATAATTATGCAACTTCGGTATCTTTGTATTTATACATTAACAGGAGTCGTCAGTCATATGTTAATCATTTTATCTGCTTATAAAACTTCTACATAACAAAATACCGAAATACTTTAAATATAAATGCTGCAGATAGCCTTTTGGAGAACTTAAGTCTCTTCAGTGCAGATCAAATCTAATAGTTGGAACACAAAACAATGAAAGATATATAAAATCTGATACAGAGCAAATACACAATACGATCTAACTGAAAGAAAAAAAACAACAACAACAATCACAGAGCTTTACCCGAGGAATCTTCTCCTTAGTTTTAAACAAAAATTCAAAAAGTTATATATTGCTAGTTTCCAAATATTTTTTTTTTCGGGTAACCATCGACATACAGACTAAGGGGTTGATTATTGCCTCGGGCACTAACAATCCGACAGCAGAAAATTTAAATGATATTACGTGTACCCTCAATTTTGATAAAAAAAACACTAATATTAAAGGATATAGTATGGTGTCATTTTTAAATGCATTTGGATGTTTAGAGAGTTTTAGATTTGGTTAAGTTTCAAATTCTTTTTCACCATAAGACATAAGTTCTTTTGGCTTCAGAATGTAAGCAATGTTTCGTCTGAGTGTAGATATTCTTTTTTTATGAATGAATATCTATATGTTAAAATGACAAGATATGTTAACAATTAAAATGAGCATTTACCTGTCATCTTTGAAAATGAAAATATGTCGGAAACAAGATCAACGGCCTATTCATATATTATTTGAATTGGTTTCTTTACCAATGCTCTTTTCATTTATAGTATCAATATTTCAAATGATTAACATACTATATACGTAAAACTTTTAAACTTATACTCTCATGATATTTATATTTTCACCTGATAGTCGCTGTTAAGCAATTTGTTTTTATTTACAAATGTTTTTTTATACTTCAATGCAAACTCATCACATGTGGAGCAGATCATGCTTACCCTTCCGGAGCACCTGATGATACCTCAGTTTTTATANGGGTTCACACTGCTAGTGCTTTAGTTTTGTGGCGTTCTTGTTCATTTTTGTTTATTTGTTTTGTCTTTGTCATACTGTCTCAGGTCGTGTTGCTGTGAATTGCCATGATTTTGGATTTATGATTTTAGAATTTCCCCTTTCCTTGTTCTTGATTCGGTATTCGTTTGCCGATGTATCTTCGCTAGCCAAGGTTTACGATCCGCTCTTCTCCTCTTCGAACTTTGAAGATATATATTTCATAATAACAAAACTATAATATTTCATGTTTAAATTTTTAA
The DNA here is from genome assembly GCA_002080025.1 of Modiolus philippinarum. Taxonomy (NCBI): domain Eukaryota; kingdom Metazoa; phylum Mollusca; class Bivalvia; order Mytilida; family Modiolidae; genus Modiolus; species Modiolus philippinarum. Next base: position 133,845 of record MJUU01013972.1, on the reverse strand, counting down.
ATTTTGCAAAATTCGCTTTCGTTACCATTTGAATTTACATTTTCTTTAAGTTCAATATATTCAGAATTGTCACGTGCTTAAATGAAATAAATGGTCTTTATTTTTTATCATACTGAAATTTAGAGCTGGTGTCACCAAAATGTTGCTAGATCTTCCAAGGGTGAAGAAGAGAAAAGAGGGTCGTAAACGAAGCGAAGGTGTACAAAAGAATGCTAAGGTTTCTGGGTACAATCCAATTCAATTTTTTACGTTTTTTCAAATCACTCTTTGAAAATACGGTGGTATAACCTCTCAACCTTCAAATTTCTAAACAAATATAAAACTTATTATATAACTCAACACCCTATGCTAGATAAAACTCTTGATGTAGTAAGTGGGAACCGAACCGTCAGTCTAAAACGAAAAATCCAAGGACAATTGCAACATCGAAAAACAAAGAAACAAAATCTGTCCCGAGTTCTTATCGTTGTTGACGTTTTCTTTTATTTGTTGTTTTTTTCTTGTGCAATTCCATGGTACATTGTGGCGTGTGACTGTGTTTTTCGGCCATTGAAGGTGTTTTCTGTTATCCTTTTTATCTTATAACACGAGTACAGCACAGAAAAGAAAAATGGAAACACACACATACACACACATACAAAAATAAGGAACACGGATCCAATTAAACCATGGGCGATATCAGGTGATTGTTTAGATGCATAGTCATGACAACATCTCAGATATTGTTAAAGATGCTTACGCAATCGGAATATTAAGCAAAGGTATGGTTGACTCATCACAAGACGGTTGGGTAAAACCATACATGATGGTAGATACATAGACGATAACAGTATATTGACTTCACATAAGCGCAATATAAGGATGAGGCTTAGAAACGCGGGAAAATGCGAGCCTCACTGTTTCGAGCCGAATCCTTATATTTCGTTTATGTCAAATCAATGTAATATTATTGTGTTTATACTGCAACTATAACGAACAAAATTTTAGGTAAAATAAATCGGTTCAAATTACAATTTAAAAAGTGAAGTGGACGTCTTTAAGTTGTAATAAATCCATGCTTTCTTACAACGTCATGGAACAATTACTACGGAAACATATTGTTGACGTCATTAACAAGGTGTTATATAGTAAGTGACTGTATATCACTTATAACATACAATAATGTAGTTTACTTACGCAAATAGAGAGGTTGCAGTATAATTACTTTATATCAGGTAACTGCTCAAGACAAAATTAATTTTACCCCGTACAATATATAAGATACTTACTCTAGTAATATCAGGTAACTGTAAAGGTGATTTGTCAGAGCAAGGCTGGATATCTTCTATACAGTGTCTCGGGCTTTCATAATCAAATCGGAATTCTATTTCATTTGTTGTTGTTTTACCGACATAATATTGTGTTGATACTATTTGTTGTGTATCCCGATTCTTCAGTTTTCTAAATCCCCCGGATGAGGATTTAAACATAAGATTGAATCTGAAATGACGACAACAGCAAGTCTAAAGTAATGGAAAAACTAAGATATACATTACATAGGCAAACGCAATGAATGCAGCACAATGAGAAAAGGAAACTTCTTTAAACGAACAGAGTAACCGGTACATCGGGTGTTAAAAACCAAGCAAACGTATACTCTTACACAAAAAACTTCTTTTGAAATAGACCATATCCAGGTTCATTGTCTGCACTCTAATTTGGACTTTTAGACTGATCTCGGTATGGACATTTACTGGTTCCCCTTTCCCAGTTGCACTAAGCACTAAAGAAAACAGAAATTTTCTGATGTAAATTTCTTAAAAACTGAATTATTTCTGAGAAAATCAAAGTTATCAACATTTGAAGCAACAGAAGGGAAATATCTTGAATTATTTCCAAGCAGGGTTGCCCTACGGAAACAAAATATATCTGTCAGTGACAGGCAACTGATTCCATGGTTCTTAAGTAAAATTATTGATAGTGTAACAGAATTTTTTTTTATATCAGATGATTTATGAGATACATTTATCGATAAAAAAAATCACTAAAAGTTTAATTCGTCTTTCAATGTGAATAAAACACTTACTTTGAAGTTCTGGAGATTTTTCTTTGTCCACATCCAAGAGGGATAACTCTTGAAAGTGACAAATTAGGGAGTGCAAACCATGAACCTGGATATCATCTATTGGCGAATTACAGCGATACAACTAAATAGGGTCTGTAAGTCTCGTTCGACTTACCCAACTGTACCGGGAATCCGGGACTTCTATAATTTAAGCCCGGGATTGCGGGAAATGCACCGGGAATCGTGATTTCATCAGGTTGTAAGTTCTTTTTGTGTTTTTGGATTTAGGCATTTAGTAAAAATAAAGTCGAGATTCCGGGACAAGACCCCCTCTGCCCCCCTTCCCCCAAATAAAGGGATGTGTATACCATGTGCTATGTTTTTTTTAGATTTAAGAATCAACCCATTTTATCAGCTCAAATGTCCATATTACTGTATATTTTGAACTTGACGGCCGTTTGACAACACATATTTTTCATTTAAAATAATTCCTCTTCACTCAGTGAAAGGGACCTCTGCGGCCACGTTTGGTTCCAAAACAGAAGTTTCAGAGGAGAAAATCTCTGAAAGTGTTTCCATAAGGTTTGATTTTAAAGCTATGTTCCTCGTGTGCGGTCACCCTTGATATAACGCAGATCTGCAAAACGCCTTTTTTGCAAGGGACCATCTTAGGACTTTTGTGGTCATGTATGGTTCAAGTTGGCTCAGCAGGTTTTTTGAATGTATTTTTTCCAAATGGTCTAATGTTAAAACTATGTTCCCTGTTGGCAGTTAATTTGGATATAGTGCTGAACTTAAAAACACCTTTTTGTAGGGACTACCTTAAGACTATTTTGGCCAAGTTTGGTTCCAATTGGCTCAGCAGCTTCAGAAGAGAAGATCTTTGAATGTGTTTCCCGTAGGCTCCAATGTTAAATCAATGTTCTCTGCTCATTTTATTGTTGCGGACCACCTAAGGATATTGTGGCCGAGCTGGTTCCTATTTGCTGAGCAGTTTCAGAGGAGAAGATCTTTGAATTTGTTTTTCTATAGGATCCCATTTTCATACTATGTTTCCCGTTACAGATCAACCAAATATTTGAATGGTATTTTTGATCCCGAAATAAAAGTTATCCAAAGTATTGATCAAAATTCTAATAGCTTGGCAAAACAAGTGTTGCATGGCAAACTAATTATTTATGAGCAAAACAATGGGTAACCAGAGTTTTAGCATTGCATATCGAAATGAGAGATATTACTAGTATGAAACAAGTACAACTAGAAGCTGAATTTTACAAAAAGAATGTTTTCCCTATCCAAACCCATCCTGAATTTGAAAATTTTGAAGTCATAAAAATGCGATAACTTTGTAAAAAATTGGCAAAAGTTGATAACACACACACACACACACACACACACACACACACACACACTAAAAAAGTATTCTGCATCACAATAAAAACAACTCAGGATTGTGTTAAACAATCTCGTGCAGTTTGGTAGCAATTGAATCAAAGATTTTTTAGAAGTATCGCCAACAGACTATATTAGATTACATTGTAAATATAAAAGCCAAACACTGTTAAAAAAAGGGTTGGTATTGTCCTTAGCTATATTTGATATTACTTATTCGCATTTCGTATGGCTTTTTGCATTTTAAACATTTTTTGAAATTATTGATTTCCTTTGTTTGGGTTCTAGTGCTGCTGATGAATTGATTTCCGGAGTGGCCATACGTCTCATTGAAATTATTGCAGTTGCAGTAAATATATGTGTTATGGTCTCATGTTCATTTACTCCATATCCTTTCGTTAAATATTTTTAATACAGGAGTTTGTCTTTTATTGCAGTGTGGAGTTGGTAAAACATTTCCCCGTTGTAGAGATGTATGCTCTTTATTTTTCTTAGATATGGTGTACTTGAACATGAACATGAGATAATATCTCATGTGTGCACTTTGTTCGGTTGCTATTGTCTTAATTTATGTATAGTCTAAAACCTAAGGATTGACTCCCTCCGTCGTGGTATTGTCCTTAGCTATATTTGATATTACTTATTCGCATTTCGTATGGCTTTTTGCAATTCAAACATTTTTTGAAATTATGGATTTCATTTGTTTGGGTTCAAGTGCTGCTGATGAGGAATTGATTTCCGGAGTGGCCATACGGCTCATTGAAATTATTGCAGTTGGAGTAAACATATGTGTTATGGTCTAATGTTCATTTACTCCATATCCTTTCGTAAAATATTTAATACAGGAGTTTGTCTTTTATTGCAGTGTGGAGATGGTAAAACAATTCCCCGTGGTAGAGATGTATGCTCTTTATTTTTCTTAGATATGGTGTACTTGTACATGAGATAATATCTCATGTGTGCACTTTGTTCGGTTGCTATTGTCTTAATTTATGTAGATTCTAAAACCTAAGGATTGACTCCCTCCATCGTGGTATTGTCCTTAGCTATATTTGATATTACTTATTCGCATTTCGCATGGCTTTTCGCATTTCAAACATTTTTTGAAATTATGGATTTCCTTTGTTTGGGTTCTAGTGCTGCTGATGAGGAATTGATTGCCGGAGTGGCCATACGGCTCATTGAAATTATTGCAGTTGCAGTAAACATATGTGTTATGGTCTCATGTTCATTTATTCCATATCCTTTCGTAAAATATTTGGAATTCTGACATCACTCTCAACATCGTGTTCAACAATCCCGTAATGTTTGGCTGCAATCAAATAAAAATGTAGGAGAAGTAGTGCCAATAAAACACCTCTACTAAATATAAAGCATAAGATCGGTACTATGTGAAAAAGCGTTGATAATTTTAACATCACAATATTTACAACTAGCTGTTACAATGTATGTTCAACATTGTGTGAAGTTTGGCTGCAATCAGATCATAGATGTAAGAGAAGTGTTTCTCGTTAATTTTGTGACGGATATACGGACGACAAATGGCCAAGACAAAAACAAAATTTTTACACCTCTGGAGACATAAATAACGAAAGGTGTTTTTAAAATTACACGAAAATATATGAAGAAGGCATGGATAAACTAACTAGGTAAAAGAAATAAATGAAAATGATGTTATTTATTAGAACTATCTAGACGATTTAACTTTTACATTGAATCGGCCTTTTGCCTCCGAGGCGTCAAAATAGTTAATGATAAGGCATAAAAATTAGATTCACATTCGAACTAATTTCGAAACTTAATGATGAATGTAAAGTTGTATTTTGATTTTGTCTCAAGTATATTCAACCCATTCTTTTTTAATTTTCAGGATTTTTTTCCCGAATCTTATAAATGTTTTTTCACCCACTTGTCGCCAGAATCCACACGAATGACATTCGTATCATTAACGGTACAAATGAGAACTGTATTCAGAACAGGGTCTTCTTGTGTTGGACCTTGACATGGGTACGTCTTGACTGTATCTGTGAACAAAGAACACATCGAATCATTGAGAATGTATTGTACACATCGAAAGAGGATAATAAACAGCACCAAACACAAATGTATTTTTGTTATCCTTGTAAAAATAGCCCATTATTCTTTTTATAAATTTACAATCACCATATAGAGCAGATCTTATTACATCGATTTTAGTCTGTAGTGTAATAAGAATAATGAAGGTCGTGATATTTCAAAATATTGGATTTTTTTTTCAAAAATGAAACAATACGAACCTCTTAAGCTAACGCATATTATTTTGTAAGCAATAATTGTTTTAGATTTACCACTTTGAAATGATTCTTGATTAAGTTACCCAGGACATCTACTACTAAAAAAAAAAAAAAAAATGAAAAACAAAAATAATAACCAAAGTTACTGTAAAATTAGTTTTTGCAGTTGGCCATTTTGACAACTTATGTATTTTCAGTGCAGATCACATCAAAACATTTGAAAGATCATAAACCAAACAAAATACTGCAATTATGGTAAACAGTAAACTTTAGTTCTGTAGATAGTTCAGGGTATCATACAAATAGAATTAAAACTTTAGGAAGACCAGAATCACATTATATTAAAATCTACAAGATTAGTTATTTGTTTGTATGGGGTTTGATGTCACTTTCAGCAGTTTTTCAGCTATATCGTTGCGGTCATTTTTAGTGGTGGAGGTAGCCATTGTATGTTCAATAAGCGGAATGCAAATTATTTTAGTCCATGGGATGAAATCACTTTGCATGCACCCCTAATTCTAAACCAGATCGATTTTTTTAGCCTTTCTATATCCCCTCTTCAAAATTAAACATGTGAACACTCTTATATTTCCCTTTGAATCTAGGTCTCATCTTTTAAGCAAAATAATTTTCTATAGATAAGTTAGATCTTAAAGTTTAGTATCAAATTAAAGCTAATTTAATATCATTTACAATGCATATGAATTTAGAAAGGGGGTGTTTGGTACCAAAAAACTGGTTTAACCTTACCGCTGATTTTTGCTAGTGCCGATACCAAGTCCTGCTATCCCGAGTTCCTATCGTTATTAATGCTTGTCTCTTGTCTTCTTAAGTGTTTTTCTAGTGCAGTTCGCTTGTGAATTATGACATGTGATTGTAGTTTATTGTAAACATATTTTATTAATTGATTTGTCAATCATCTTATACAATATGATAACACACAATACATAAATAAGGTTACAAATTAATTAAGAGGATTCGGAAACAAGACACAATATCTTATCTAAATCCGTATGCTATATATATAAAACTTTACATTAGCATTTACATATATGCTCAAAAGAGAGCCAAATTATTAATAATGTTTTATGAATGTACAATAATTAAATTTGCAAGGTAAGGGGAAATAGAATAAATACATTTATAAGAGAAATGATAGATTAAGAGGAGTGTGTGAAAGAGAGAGAGGGTGAATGTGATTGTAGTTTTCGACCATTGTAGGTGTTAACTATTATTCTCTGTTTGCAATAAGCAATTAACGAATTCTTATTGTCTGGGAATACGAAAATTTAAACCTCCCCTTGCAAACAGAATATCGTTTCCCTAGATTTAAATCGGCCGTTTTTCTTCACAATTGTATGCAAAATGTGAATTTTCCATTTTAAGGTGTAAATACCTCACTTAATTGTTTTATATCTTATATTATACTTTTAAAAATATTAATGTAATAAAGTTTCAGTTTTACAAATAAAAGATAACAGTAAGCACCTACAGTAGCCGAAATACAATCACATGCCACAACCCATAAACAAACTGTACAAAAAACCAAATGAAATACAACAGACAAACGTAAATAACGACAGGATCCCGGGATAGTCAGACTTGGTACCGGTACCAGCAAAAGCTAGAGGTACGTTTAACCGGTCTGTAGGTACTAAAACCTCCTCTTTGTCTATCTCGTTTCCCTATTTTATACAAACATGCGAATTAATCGCAATACAGGTAGAGTACTAACTAAGGACTAAAATCTTGAAAAAGAAAAGAATATAACAAAACGTTACGGTGATAACTGTGTCTAATGAGAAAGTCTGTATAATTTGTGCTAGCTCTCGCGTAACGAATCAGCTGTTAAACATATACTCCGTGAGCAGGAGAAGCTGGAATATAACTGTCCATGTTAGGAAAATTGATAATTTTGAAATCGTCTCTTTTGTCGTAAATTTTAGTACTGAGATGACCATTTTCGTCAAATTCGAGATGTAAGCCCAAAAAAAGATGTAGATCTGGTGGTTTCTGTCGTTTCCTTTATCTCTAGTTCTGGCGGATATATTAATGGGATCAATTTAGCAAAAGATGCTTTATTGATGGAAAGAACATTATCAATATATATATCTATAAATGAGATTGAAAGATCTAGCATCTTTTAATTTATGATCTTTTACGAGTCTCTGAAGAAACCCAGTCTCGTCAGAATATAAAAACAAGTCTGCGAGTAGAGGTGCACAATTAATGCCCATAGGTATGCCAACTTGTTGTTGATATATAGCACCTCCAAATGTGATAAATATATTACCAATTAGAAAATCAAGCATACTGCACACCTGTTTTTCATCTTAGCATACTTTTCCTTTTAAATTGGTTTTCGAAAAAAAAATGTGGATTTATAAGCTAATACAACAATTTTTTTTTAATTGGCAAAGGCTTTTTGAGTGATACTTTTGATTCGTGGTTTTAGTTTATCATGAGGAAGTGTTGTATAAAGTTTGGAAAAATCAAATGTTTTGAGAGAATGTATTTGAGAAAATGAACAGGATTTAAGAAATCCTTCGAAATGTTAAGTATCCACATGTAATTTATGTCACTTCGGGCAAGAATAGTTTCACAGTATGCTTGATGGCTGTCTTTGACTGCAGAGAAAATCTTAGTTCAATTGACAATTCAGTAGTTGAGGATGAAGATGAAGATCCTGCAATGTATCTCTTCTTATATGGATTCTTGTGTAATTTTGGTACCCAGTATAGGTATGGTAGGTTTTGATTGTTATTTTAGTATTGATATTCAAGGAGGACATGAATGACCTGTGATTGGAAAGGATTTCATCTTTTGTCAAATGAAACTCTTTTGTATGTAGCACTACCTGGCGCATTGTGATCAATGCCTAGTTATTTGATGAGGCAGTTGTAATAATTTGCTAAACATACAAAAATGATGTTATTAGAAGCTTTGTCTGCAGTTACAATAACATATTTGTCATGTAATGTACAGAGGCACTTACTGTCTTCATGATCTTCAAATACAGACTTAGGTCGATTGTTAACACAACTGCGTAGTTTGTTAACACGACTCCGCAGTGAAGATCGAATGGATCTTACCCAATCTAACAAGGACTTAAGTTCTGGTTCTTGGGCTGCCTCTCTCTCAACCCAGGCTCTGGCGTATTTTTCGACAGCGTTCATAATGATCTTGAAATTTAAATTCCAATTAATACGCTGTGGTTTTCGGAATTTCGGACCATTGGAGACCACCTTCCGTAGAAATTCGTTTTCAATGATCTTAAGATCGCCGGTGATGTCATGTCCAGAGGGATTGCAAACGAAAGGAGAGGCGGAACAGTCGCATGTAATAGGAGATTTCATACAATTCTCAATGTCTAGGTCCTACAATGCCTATTTGTAGTTACAAGTTCTCCTGCTAATGGTCTTTGTATTGCGGTAGGATACTTTGGATTGATCTTTGAAATATAGAGGGATTTTAGAAGTGACCTCTTCGCGATTCAAAATATTGCTGATGTTAATAGCATCTATTCCTTTGTTGGCAGATGGAATATGAATAAATTGCCTGTTTTCGCTGTGAAGAGGTTCGGTCCTAACAGGTTTGAATAGACGGAATGACGCTAGGTCAGCGATGATACTGCTTAGTCTGTATTCTGAAGTGAAAATATCTACGCCTCCTTTCTCGAGTCCAAAATCTCGTAAGTTTTTCAAAACGTGAACTCGGAGAGAAAACAGTGATGTACGAACATGAAGAACACCCAAAGGTGAACACAACCTGTTTAGCAGGTCATTAAACAACTCAGAAACAGATTTGTTGGTGGAGTCTTTAGAAGAAGATGATCCACCAACAAACGTTCTGGATTTATAATGTTTTTGGCTTCGTGTAGACCTTTGGCTGACATTGAATAAGTTCATCACATTATCATAACTGCATCCAGGACTGGATAAATCTCCTATCCCTTTGATATTGTTATTACAACCATAAGGCATTGCAGTACTTAGCTCTTTTATCCAAAATAATTCTCTGTCCGTGCGGTAAGGTGTACTAAGATTTGGGCTTTTCGTATGGTGGTAAATCTTTTCAATTATACGAACTCGCATGTTTAGGCACTGATCATGGTCAGACTGATCGAAATGATTATGAGGAACCTTAAAGTTAGGGTTTTTTGCGCCATAAAGATGTCCATTCATATGTGATCGCAAAGAGTTTCTAGTTTCACCAACATACAAAAGCCCGCATAATGTACATTCAATACCGTTTGAAATGATACTTATTTTCAAACACCGAAGAAATACACATTGACTTCCATATAAGCACAAATGCGTTTTATAAGGAAATATATATGCCATATTCACACAAACTGGGGATTTTCAGATTTTTAAAGCTTTCGTCATTTTACAAGAAAAAGCGATAATATATTTGTAATAAAGTAAAAATAATGACTGTTTTGTAATTTTGAGTAAATACTTCATTAAAAACGTAATATTAAAGAAATTATCACTTAATTATTACAAAATGTCATATAGCACTGGTTATAGTATTTTAAGTGTAATGTGTAATGAGTAAATGTCTTGCCATATTTCCCTTAGGGAAAAGATTGAGTAATTCCTTTTTATACCTATAAGTAATAGGTAATTGTCATGTTAACATATTCAGTATTTAAGAAATTTCATGACAAAACTAATAAAATAAATCTGTTTTCAAAGAACTTGATATAAAAGTACTAAGAAGTGTATCTCTAGATGTAAGAATACGTTGCTTTGCCCTATAATTTAATTTACATAGATACTTTAAGTGTTTTGAGTCTTTTTCGTATAAACAAGGCAATCTAGGGTCTCAGATACCTTGTTTACTGCCCCAAATCCTGGGTTAAAGAGTGCGTCAAAAATTTGTGCATACTTATGATATGGTTGATCAGTTGTCAATATTGTAATGGTGGGATTATATGAACAATTTTATCTTATTTTGTGAGAATGAAAGTAAATGTAAGAAACAAATCAATAAAAAGGTAATTTATTCATTACAGTAGGTTATTAGCTGTTTGTTTGGTCACATGACAAACAACATGGACGGTATAAAAAGCATGTTCTACAAATGGTGCGAAAATGGTTGTAAGTGTTCGGTATTTTATCTCGAAAAGTAATCCTTAATGATATCCTTTTTTATTGCTAAATTCAAACTGTTTGTGAAGGGCTTTCAGGCTAGCATAGTGGCTATGCTGGTTCATAACGTATACGTTGGGGGAGACTTGTGTATTGGCACTGTTTTTGCAAATTTTTGCAAAATTTGGGGTAATTTTTTCAACTTTTGCAAATGTTTCCATGGAAACATACAACACATATATATTGTCAGAATGACACAGATGTCTATGCAATTTTAAGTATTTGTTCTACGGATTCCAAAGAGGTATAGGTTTATATATCTGTCATTTCACACTTTTCCAGTAAAACTTTGCCAACAAGATGTGAATCTTTGAAAAACAGACACATGAGAAAAATCAAAGCTAAATGGTTACATGAGACCAAGGCTCTAGTTGTTTAAGACTGGAGTTTGTCTCCCTTGCAGTGTGGAGCCCGTAAAAAGATTCCCCGTGCGAAAGATGCATGCTCTTTATATATTTCAGTTATACTTGTTCGTGAGAGAATTTCTCATATGGATATACTACTATACTTTCAAGTTTGGCATTTGTTTGTAATTTCGAAGTGTAATCCTGACCACCTGTTTAATGTGCCCATATATCATAATTTTAGGTTGCCAGGTATTCTTACAATCGATTTGATGAGTGCCTTGTGTTTGCCTATATGCTGTAATCGTCAACTTGCTTGAGACACGAGTGCTTTGTCGGCAAACGGATGACAGTGATTGTGAGATCACTTTGCCAGTTTAATATGTTTGTTGAGGATCCCACATCCATGATCAGAAAAGACATGGATGTTGCATTGATTGATCGTCGTTTAGCCAGGAATTCCGCTCAAACGGGTGCTAGTAGCTATCTCAAACTTATTATAAGGTATGAGCAAAGCTCATTGTTGAAGGCCTCATGGCGACTTCAAATGAAAAACAACAATAAAAGTGTTGTTCCCTTGCTTGTTTTTAAGCATGTTTTTGTGCATTTACTCCATATCCTTCCACTTTTTCTTAAGTAGTTTTTGTTGATAAAAAATCGAGTGTAGGTTTGTGTTTTATAAGTAAACGGTAAACACTGATAACATCTTAAAAAATGGAGCTAAAGCGGTTATTTCTGATTCCTGATTAAATACATAAATCAAGCTATAGAAAAATTTTTAGTAATACAACTCACTTTCATATAATATTAGTGTGGTAATCTGTAATGTTTTGACATATTGGTAAAGATTTCGATAAATATAAAATATTGTAAAGTTTATTAAGAGAAAAGCCGAAAAAACGAAAATTACCATTTTGTTTTTGTCTTTTGAAAAAAAAATTAAATGCAATTGTTATAAATTTATATCATATGTCTAAATACTAATCTGTTCCTGTTATTTGAATTAAGATATATTCCCCAAAATGCAATCTTGCGGTTTCGGGCCAAATATTCGGCTTCAGTCTAGCCAAGTGTGTAAAAAAATCATTCATGCCAAATTTATATATACCATAGAATTGGTGTGTTTTGACAATTTATGTAGGTCAGTCGGCAAAATCTTGCCAATTTTCGCAATAATTTGAGTAGGAGTAGTTTTTACTAATGCATGAAGTTTATTTACCTAAAAATGACCACTATTTATATCACTTGTAAGCAAATATAACTAGATTTGCAATTTCAAGCAATAGCTGATGTCGCCTCTGACAGCCAATTCGATGTTCCCATCTTGTTCGCAGCGTCAAAATCTGCCTAGAAATTAATTTGCATTGAAATCCGACAAAGTTGAAATTTTGACGTAATTTGGCAGCCATCTTGGAAATGGCGGCCATTTTGAAAAAAAAATGTTGAATGCACATCTCCTTAAGGTGATCCAACTTTGTACCAAATATGAAATAATTCTGTCAAGGCATCTTTGAGAAAATGCCCGGACAAAAAAGGTGGAAGAAAGAAACAATTGTGGAATAATAATAACAAGTGATAATGTGTTTGTAAGCAATAAGCAAACACAGAAGTCGCCCAACCAGAATCAATTCTTCAATGTTCTCTGAAAGAACAATGAGTCCTCGATTTAACAAATAAGGACTTAAAACTCATCATGATTCTGTCTATCAGTGATATCAGTATTTTTGATTAACCTGTACACACTTTGTGATTGCATCAGAAAAATCATTTCTATTTATATATTATGAAGTAAGGCATTTTCTCTATGGTGTGTATTTATATAAAAATCTTAAGTTACATTGAAATACATTCAAGTTTTATTGAATTTGGACCACCGATTTTTAAGAAAACTAGTACATCAATTGTTCGAAAAACAGTTGATAGGTCTTTCCCGGAAGTTGCGAAAATCGGTTTTCGGTCCATAGGCCCAAAACGGTTGGTCCAATAATTTTGGACCCAATGTAACAATTGTAGATCTCAACAAGACACACATTTTTGCCTTACATGTTATCAGCTACCTATTACGGTTTCGGAGATAATCCAATAACAAGGTCTTTGGTCAAAGTTCAAATTGACTAATGACCTTTGACCTTAGCATTTTTAGATGTAACACATATCACCTAAGTTGAATGGAAAAGGTTCCAGGTTTCTATCTCTAACCGTTTTCGAGAAAAATGCACTTAAAGATGTGACGAAACTTTCAAGGGGCATAACTCATGAACGGTCCACCGTAGAATTTCGGTCCAAATGTAACGAAGGTCTGTCATGACCTAACTAACATGTTTGTCATTACATTGTATTAGCTATCTTTTACAGTTTCCGAGTTAATCCAATAATAAGATTAGGGGTCAAAGTTCAAAGTGACCAATGGTGGTGGTCATTTTGATAATTTGAATACCCAAATGCACATCTTGGGATGGACATCTAACATCCTGTGAAGTTTGGTAGGGAATAGGATAGTAGTCTCTGAGAATTTGACCGGACAAGATGATGGCAAGAAGAAGCGGAAAAATAATAAGAAACGGTGCAAACACAAGAAAAGTCGCCAAACTTTGTTTGGGCGACTTAACAACAAAGAAACGGACCAAAAACAATACGTCGTCCCGAAAA
>MJUU01013972.1:103480-119972 GCA_002080025.1 Modiolus philippinarum | reverse complement strand
AAAAAAAAAAAAAAAAAAATACATAGTCAGAAATAGAGATCTATTAAAGCAAATGCTAACAGGTTTTATATTCAAGGAAAGACACTGAAATGCTAAAAACGATTTTCAGGATTATGAACTGTGATGCAAAATGTATCGACAATCGAACTTACACAATTTAAAGGAAAGTATGAATATTTTCGTCAATATTTCATAGTGATAGGGTATGTTTTATGACTCTGTGGAACATATTTGGCATAAAAATTGTAACTAGAGGCTCAGAGACTGAGCCTGTATCGCTAACCAGACAAAATGCTTCTATGCCATGCATTACCAAAAATGATGTAAAGCACATTCCGTACATGAACCCTGTAAAGTTTGGTTGAATTGGCTTCAGTGGTTTCAGAGAAGATGAAAATGATGTTTTCCCATAGGTCTCATTATAATACTATTTTTAGTATGTTTTGCATTGGTGGTCCTGTTTTTGTCCAATTGGAATGAAATGAGCAATCTTTGTAGAGGTCCTATAGTACATCATTCCTGAGTAGTTTGGTTGTTTTGATTCAGTGGTTTCAGAGGAGAAGATGAAAATGTGATTTTCCTATAGGATCCAATGTTGAATAATGTTCCGTTCTGTCGGCCATGCTTTTTGTGGAGGTTCGGAACTAAATGAGCAATCTTTTTAAAGGACCTTTAGTACATCATTCCTGTAAACTTTGGTTCAATTTGCTTCAGCAGTTTCAGATGAGAAGATAAAAATGTGATTTTTCCCATACGGTCCAATGTTAAACCTAAGTTCCGTGTTGGCGGCCATGATTTTTGTCGGATCGGAAGAAAATGAGCAATCTCTGTTAAGGACCTTCCATACATCATTCCTGTAAAGTTGGTTGAATTTGCTTCAGCAGTTCCAGAAAAGAAGATGAAAATGTTATTTTCCCATAGGGTCCAATGTTAAACTATGTTCCGTACTGGCGGTCATGCTTTTTATCGGATCCGAACAAAATGAGCAGTCTTTGTAAAGGACCTCTAGTACATCGTTCCTGTAAAGTTCGGTTCAATTTGCTTCAGTGGTTTCAGAGTAGAAGATGAAAATGTGATTTTGCCATAGGGTCCAATGTTAAACTCAGTTCCGCGCTGGCGGCCATGTTTTTTATCGGATCCAAACAAAATGAGCAATCTTTGTTAAGGACCTCTAGTACATCATTCATGTAAAGTTTGGTTTAATTTGCTTCAGTGGTTTCAGAGTAGAAGAGGAAAATGTGATTTTCCCGTAGGGTCACATGTTAAACTATGTTCCGCGCTGGCGGACTTGTTTTTTATCGGATTGGATCAAAATGAGCAATCTTTGTTAAGGACCTTTAGTACATCACTCCTGTAAAGTTTGGTTGAATTTGCTTAATTGTTTTCAGAGTAGAACATGAAAATGTGATTTTCCCATAGGATTCTAATGTTAAACCTAAGTTCTGCGCTAGCGGCCATGTTTTTTATCGGATCGGAACGAAATGAGCTATCTTTATACAGGACCTTCCATACATCATTCTGTAAAGTTTGGTTCAATATGCTTCAGTGGTTTCATAGAAGAAGAGGAAAATGTGATTTTCCTATATGGTCCAATGTTTAACTATGTTCCGCGCTGGCGGCCATGTTTTTATCGGATCGGATCAAAATGAGCAAACTTTGTAAAGGACCATTCCTGTAAAGTTTGGTTGAATTTGCTTCAGCCGATTCAGAGAAGAAGATAAAAAATGTGATTTTCCCATAGGGTCCAATGTTAAACTATGTTCCGTGCTGGCGGCCATGCTTTTTGTCGGATTGGAACGAAATAAGCAATCATTGTTAAGGACCTTTAGTACATCATTCCTGTAAAGTTTGGTTGAATTGCTTCAGTGGTTTCAGAGCAAAAGATCAAAATGTCATTTTCCCATAGGGTCCAATGTTAAACCATGTTCCGTGCTGGTGGCCATGTTTTTTGTTGGATCGGAATGAAATTAGCAATCATTCTTAAGGACCTTTAGTACATCATTCCTGTAAAGTTTGGTTGAATTTGTTTCAGTGGTTTCAGAGCAGATCAAAATGTCATTTTCCCATAGGGTCCAATGTTAAACCATGTTCCGTGCTGGTGGCCATGTTTTTTGTTGGATCGGAACGAAATGAGCAATCATTAATTCTTAAGTTTTTTAGTACATCATTCCTGTAAAGTTTGGTTGAATTTGTTTCAGTGGTTTCAGAGCAGAAGATCAAAATGTCATTTTCCCATAGGGTCCAATGTTAAACCATGTTCCGAGCGGCCATGCTTTTTGTTGGATCGGAACGAAATGAGCAATCATTGTTAAGGACCTTCAGTACATCATTCCTGTAATCTTTGGTTGATTTTGCTTCAGTGGTTTCAGAGCAGAAGATCAAAATGTGATTTTTCCCATAGGGTCAAATGTAAAACCTAAGTTCTGCGCTGGTGGCCATGTTTTTCATCAGATCAAAAGGAAATGAGCAATCGTTGTTAAGGACCTCTAGTACATCATTCCTGGAAAGTTTGGTCGAATTTGCTTCAGCCGTTTCAGATCAGAAGATGAAAATGTGTTTTCCCATAGGGTCCAATGTTAAACCATGTTCCGTTTCCGTGCTGGCGGCCATGTTTTTTGTCAGATTGAAACGAAATGAGCAGTCATTGTTAAGGACCTTTAGTACATCATTCCTGGAAAGTTTGGTTGATTTGTTTCAGTGGTTTCAGAGCAGAAGATGAAAATGTGATTTTTCCCATAGGGTCCAATGTTAAACCTAAGTTCCGCGCTGGCGGCCATGTTTTTCGTCGGATCGGAACGAAATAAGCAATCGTTGTAAAGGACCTTTCATACATCATTCCTGTAAAGTTTGGTTGAATTTGCTTCAGTGGTTTCAGAAAAGAAGATGAAAATGTGAAAAGTTTAACGTACGGACGGACGACGGACGCCAAGTAATGGCAATAGCTGGGTCAGGTGAGCTAAAAATGTGGAGTTCTTGTAAAGCTCATACAATAGAATATTATTGGATACCTCTTTTTATATCCTGTGAGCACAAGTCAAGATTTTGAAGCATCTGAATGAAAAATGGGCTCTGCTCCACTTTGCGAGCAGGTTATGCTTGTGGTAGCATATTTTATTTTGAAAAGGGGACCGGTTCATGAGGACTGAATGGGGTTCGGAACTGGGATGTGGCGCTGGGTGTGTTATTTCAGCTTATGGACTATCACAGGCAGCAAAAGTTCATAGAAAAATAGTCTTTGTTTTTTATAATGTTGACTCATAACATTTTACATACCCCATGTACCATAACAATTGTATTTTATCTAAAAATGAGTGACAGCAGTCTTGAAATTCGTCGTATCCATGATTTTACCCCTTTCATTACACTTGAATTACATTTCATGCATATTTATTTACATTCCGTCAGTTTGATAGGTGAACATCGGTCCCCATTGGCGGATCCAGAGGGGGTTTCCGGGGGTTAGAACCACCTTTTTCAGCACAATGTATTTTTTAATGAATATCCTGATATTTTATTCAGAAATACGCCCAAAAAATTTTCGCGCCTTCCTCAGGTCGGCGAAATCTCCTTTCATTTCAAATTGAAACCCCCCTTTCTCATTGCCTGAATCCGCCCCCTGGGTCCCGTTGCATATCAATTTGAAGTTTCATAAGGATTATGAAAGTGTTGAATGGGCCCACATTTTCAACATGAAGCGCTTCATTGAAATGTGCTTTGGTCAGCGCTTCATACCCCAATGAAACTTCAAATGATGCATTCAATTCTTAAATATGTATGAACACAGTGTAACGAAAATTAAAAATAATAAACGAAGGTATCAATAAACTTTTAAATTATGTCTAAATTGAAACAGGAAACTATCAAGAAGGATAAGTTAAAGGTGATCTGCCCCTTTCACATTGCCATGTGTATATGTCTTGAATGACAGAATTAAAAACATATGTCGATAATTATCACAAAAAGACACCAAGGTCCATCCATATTCCACACCATATGTTTTCCTGTTTTATTCATCTTGTGTCCGCCTTCTCTGTCTCATGTGTCATAGGACTGCCGGTGCAAATGAAACTCTCTTCAGAACAGAATGCCCTGTTTATTTCATTGAAAATAGCAATGTATTTGAAGGATAAAAAAACAAATAAAACACTTTGAGATTTCGTCTAAGTCACACGCATGAATACTTAGGAGTTTGAACGTTAACAATAAAAAAAATATTTACAAAGTTAAACTTGCCGGGGGTAAACCCTGTAAATTAACGAATGTTTGTCACTTTTCTTTATTAAATTTCAACATATTAAAATGGCGACAGATACANCAGCCTTCGACCAAAATATACTCATTGGAATTTAATTTTATTTTTGTTTTTCCATTCATTAAAGATAAAAATATTTTGGTCGAAGGGTGTGGCCAAACTGAAATTTGAGAAAATATGTTGGAAATATACCGATTTTTCTCAAAATCTCCATAATTGCGTAAACGGCAAACGTCATAACCCATTATGACGTCATCGAAATGCGAGTACGAAACACATACGCAACTTTCGATACATATGGATAGAAATGGTGACCTATTAACATTAATAGGTGAAAATTCAAATTTGTCCAAAATACTGGGCCATTTTTGGTACTTTGTGGCTCTACTCCTTTCAACATATTAAAATGGCGACAGATACAATGTATATTGTTAGACTGCTTACTATATAGAATTACTGTAAGTGCTTTAGTCTCTGATGTTTAGAACAGTCGATTACTGATTTTTTGCAGGAGTTTGTGCCTACAGGTGCGCCAAGTTTCAAGACGCACCGAATTTCAAATCTGTGCTGTAACAGTATTTACCTGCAGATCCAAGTTTTGAGTGCTTTGTTTGAATTTCAGCGCTAACAATTCCCAACTTCATACTGTGGACATAGTCTGGTATTGCAGGTAAATCTTGGTCTATAACATACTCGTTGTCATAAATAGTTTCCATTGTCATTTCTATGATGTTGAAGTCCTTCTGATTGGACCAAAGTACAAATGGTTCTTGTAATTCTGTAGCATCTCCATAGTACTGGTAGATATCCATATTCTTAATGTAGTTATGAAAAGTAAAGGTGGCGTTACAACGGTTAATGGTTGGTACGAAAGATGGGTCGTCAACTGTAAAATATGATAACGCTTATTAAATTGAATAAAGCAAAGTACCGCATGCCCCCTTTTTAAGCGTGTTTGATTTTCGCTATTTCCGAGGTAGGAAAAATGTTTACCTTTTCATTAATTTGTCATTTCTTTGCATGGGATGAAGTACAAGGAAGCTTAACATACAGACATTCAGTTCTAATTTTCCTAAGTTTGAAAGAAATTGAAAGGGCCTGTGGTCGAAACAATGACTCACTTAGCTTGGTAGAGCCCGGTTGCTCACAGATAGACTACTTAAGCAAGGGTATGTTACCCATAACTTGAAGTCATCACTACAGAAATTTTACTGTCGACTTCACGATCTTGTGGATTGCTATAGGATATCTGATTCCAAGATGAAAGCAGGTCATTCATTGTTGTTTCATCGAATGGATTTGCCTTTACTACCGAATCTGACATGTTCAACACGGCGGGTGTCTTATAAGAAGCAGGAGATGTTTACTCGACCGGTGCACCTGATCTCACCTGGTTTTTATTGGGTCCGCGTTGTTCATTTTTTTGTGTGTCTTCATTATACGTCTTTTTCTTTGTTTTTCTGATTGTCTTTGGATTATTAGTTTTAGATTGAATATACGATCCTCACTTACTTTATAACATACAGCTTAACCTGGGAATATTCACACGAACTACGTAAGGAAGGAGACAAAGTGCATGTCCAAAACAAAGCTAGTAATCATGAACACGTCAAATCGGTTCCTTTAAATATGACGACTTCTAGATCAAGCCAAATATAAACAAAACTGACGCAAATATATTATTAACTCGTGATGTTGATGGAATTTGCTAAGTAGAAATCAAAGAGTTTTTTTCAATATCCCTAAGGCAGTATGAGCTGCAGTGTTAAGAAGCATTCGATCAACTTTTGTTTTATTCATTCACAAGCATAGTTATTTATGGATCATATTTTCATTTTAAAATGCATAAAATAGACAATTTATAAATTTTGTTAACTTCTTTTTGTATTTTCATGTGTTATAAAGCATATAAGCAGCTTATGGAAGATGAAGGGAAAACTGTAAAAGAACCATTTTCCTACCAAAATATTGACGTTTTAATTTTTCAAAAGTATTTGTCCGGATTTTCTAAATTTGTACCTCTGTTATTCTATTAGCAATGCTTTTTAAAACAAAAGGTGGGAGTTTTTATTCTAATGACAAACTTTCTTAGACTCATAGTCAAATAACCCATCCGCTATACAATTCATGTGAATTATTCATACATAAGCGTGGGACTCAGTTTTAAAGCATGTAATTTCAATATCTGAAAAGGATGGAAATATTTATTTGTGAGTGAACTAGTTTAGTTATACTATGCACAAATTCTGTTTATACGGTTTTCAACCTACATGATTATTTTGTCAATATTGCTGAAGTTTGTAATGTAAGTTTTGAACAGTACGTTTAAAAATCCTGGCTTTTCATAGATGTTGACCATTAATTTATTACTAATTATTGTTAGTAGGATATACAAAGACTATTGTTTGTCTATTTTGAAACAATCACATTAAAAATGCACCATATAAGCATTTCTTTTGTTATTCAAGGTATTTTAATTCTTGTCAATTCTTTAAGATGAAGAACAGTATTTCATTAACCCACGAATTATTTACCTCGGATTAATTACTTCTACTTCATTAATTTTATATGCATATTCATTTACACGACATATTCTTGACTTTGAACCTCTGCAATGTTTATGCCAACCAACGCTACCTTCCCGCAACAGCATTGTGGATAGAAACCTATGCTAACCAACTCGGCTGCGAATGGTAGCTGAAGCATAGTTGTTAGAAAAATATATTTAAAGTGAGATCGATAATTCACATAATTTTATGATATGTATCCATTGGTGTTTGTATAATAAAAGAAAAACAAATATTTTGCATAAAATAACATAAAATAAAAGTACAAGAAATCTTTCCGTATCAAGAGCAAAAAATAAATCTGTTACGAATTAATATATACAGCTTTAAAAAAATATATACAAGAGTGCAAGTTTCTATGATGACAAGATGCCAGCATCTTTGGTTATCAGA
This sequence comes from Modiolus philippinarum, assembly GCA_002080025.1. Classification (NCBI taxonomy): domain Eukaryota; kingdom Metazoa; phylum Mollusca; class Bivalvia; order Mytilida; family Modiolidae; genus Modiolus; species Modiolus philippinarum. Next base: position 112,760 of record MJUU01013972.1, on the reverse strand, counting down.
TATATATAGTTTTGCATTTTCCTATTTTGGTGGTCTTCAATGGTGAATAAAAGGATATGGAGTAAATGCACATGAGACAAAGTCTCTACAAATACATGGTAAAAAACAAGCAAAGGAACAACGCTTTTATTGTTGTTCTTCATCTTGAAGTCACCATGAGGCCTTCAACAATGAGCTTTGCTCATACCTCATAGTAAGTTCAAGACGGCCCCTAGCACCGGTTTAAGCGGAATTCTTTGCTAATTGTCGAGCAACGCTACATCCATGTCTTTCTTGGTCATGGGTGCGGGATTGTCAACAACCATCAATTAAACTGGCAAAGTGCTCTTACAATCACTGTCATTCAAGTCAGTAAAAGTACACGTGTATACTGACAGAAGTAAAAAGGACTAGAAACAGAGGGCGAATCAGGCATGACATGAGAACTTCTGAAAACGTTTGCCGTGAACCATGAAAATTCAACCTATTTTAGAGTGTGCGAAAAAAAAAGATTTCTGTTGGTAAACATGTAAGTTGCATAGAAATAGCGGCTTTATTTCTTTCTTCTTTTACTTACAATTTGTTTTGAATTGATTAACTTGTTCTCGTCCTGATATAGCTGAAATATTGCTCATTGGACGTTAAACTCTAACTAATCAATCAATAGAAATAGCGGCATCTCGCAATACACCCTCAATTAAGACTCCCATATACCGTGCTTGATAACCACAAGATAATCCTCTGAAACAATTGGAATTCTACTTATTAGGATTAGTATATATATATAGTTGCACTATTGTTACAAAATATATTCACACATTTTACCGTTTTACTACAGCGACAGAAAAAATTTCATTTTCAGTACTACGTTCCAAATATAGTCCAGTCAATCTAGCTTGAAAATCAACCGAACGTCAAACTAATTGCAACAAAAGGTTTCTTGGTAAAAATCGATTCTCTGATGCATCCTTGTGATCATATTAAAAATCGACAAAAATCGATCGGCCAGTTTTTCTTCATTTTGGGGTTAAAAATCCAGTTTTTGCGAAAAATCGCTGAAAACTGGAAATATATTATATAACGAAATTGAATCGAAAACTGACGAATATTTTTGGTAAAAAGGGTGAAGAACCATGTAAATGACATTTTAAAAATGGAATAACAAATAATAAGGTAAAATTTGTGTAAATTTTTGAGTAAAATTCACATTTTGAGACAAAAATCCCTGAAAATTGGAAATATGTTAGGGTAACGAAATTGAATCGAAAACTTACAAATTTGTATGTAAAAAGGGTAAAGAAGCATGTAAATGACATTTTAAGAACAGAATAACTTATATTATGGTAAAAGTTGTGTAATTTTTTGGGGTAAAATCCACAGTATGAGACAGAAATCGCTGAAAACTGGAGATATGTTATATAAGGAAACTGAATCGAAAACTTACGAATTTGTTAGGTAAAAATGGTAAAGAACCATGTAAATGATATTTTGAGAACAGAATAACATATATTATGGTAAAAGTTGTGGAAATTTTTGGGGTTAAATCTACATTTTAAGACAAAAATCGCTGAAAACTGGAAAATCAATTTAATGCATTTCAGTTCAACAAACAAGGCCCACCAAATAACTTCAAATATACTTCGATAAAGTCTGTCTTCAATTCAGAGAATTCATACAACCTTGTTGATGGTCATAAACATATGATGGGTAAACACGTTGAATTTCATTATCAAATGATGTTCTTATAAATCACAATATTTGACCAAACTATAATTTCTAAAGTCACGTATATGCCGATAATTTAAGCTGCAACTAAGTAGTAGAACTTCAACAATTTCGCCATCAAAGCTTGCATGATTTCAAGCTTATTTCAGGTCTTTTTGGTGGACTTTTTGTACCCCAATGGCATATTCACCAACCCAGTTGTCAGTACTCCGGTGCTAGCTCGAAAACCACTTTTATTTGGAAACTTGCAATACCTCAATTCTGAAACTTGTTTTCAGCTAAGGATGATCTCTTTCGTGCAAAGCTCTGTGCTTAGCTGATTTAGGTTTTATATGAGATCCCCTTTTATTTGATTTCTATCAGCTCGAAATCATGTATCTTTTGGTTCGAGATCCTCCAAATATTTTGATTTGATCTGCACCGAAGAGACATGGGCATCTGCAGAAAAAAATATTCGTACATTCGGTATATTGTTATTTATTCTGAAAATTCTGTTTCGATAACAATAACTTCTTTCCTCGAATTCAGGCAACTCTGTCCGTCGGCATTTACGACATGAGACATTGCACTCTAAGCCACACGTCCTGCATGTACATCGGCGCGTGATACAATTACAACGAAGTTTCTTTAGAGCTGATTGTTTACATTAATATTTCATTTTTAAAAACCAACCATGATTACAGTTCAGTTGCCTAATCCATTTCAAACGATCAATGTTTGAAAAGGTATGACCTTATAAGCTATAATATACGACAGCTTCACTGGTTGATGGTAAATTATGAATCGGGATGACTGGTGAGCACTTAAATTGTAAACAAAGATCATTATTATATTTTGAAATTTTTAAAAACTAAGGAATATCTCCCTCGTGCATAGCTTTGTCCCTGGTTGAGTTTTATCTTTTCATTTAAATCCTGGTTGTTCTCAATCAGCTTTTAAACGTATTTTGGTTTATGAACTTCCACATGTTTTGATTCGATCTGTACTTAGGGACCGACCATTTAACTTGAAAAGGGGGAGGGGGGTGGCTATGGTTTTTTTCTAAAAATATTTTGGAGCTGATTTTATGTGAAAAAAATATTTTGGCTGCCAAAATGATGAAAAAAAAATTTCTGAAGGAGGCTTTCTGTCCTTAAAAATAATGTTAATTTGGAAAAAAAATATTTTGTTGATACAAGTGAGTCTCGCGAAAAAAATTTTTTGTCCAGAAAAAAAAACATAACCCCCCTTCAGGTTAAATGGTCGGTCCCTAAAGAGACATAAATTGTCGAAATATGCATCCAATGAATGAAAACTAACAGTAACTTTGGTATTGTGTCATTTACACATCATTTCTCAAAAATTGCGCCCCGATCCTATGTGGCTGCAGTGAGCTAGAACGGTCAGTTGTATGTAATGGACCTTACACTCATTGTTGCAGTACTATTTCGTTAAGATTTCAGATAATATGATGAAAATGTTTTTCCCATAAGGATCATGCATTGTTAAGCGCTGATAGTCATATTTTTATCGAAAGCGACTTCTACAAAGGACTTTCAATACCTTTACAGTCTAGTTCAATCCAATTTCATAGCTTCAGAGCATATGATGAAAATGAGAAAGAAGATAACGGACGACGGACGCCAAAGCTATGGTTCAGATGAGCCAATATATACAGGTAAAATGATTTTTACAGTCACCATCTATTGACCTGTACAATGATAAGGTTATTCAACAACATTCCTGTTCATTTCCTTTTTTCTCCTCTTTTGTTGTTAATGTTTTGTTGGTGATTTTTCTGGTAATGTTTTTAGAAGATTTCAGCTTATTGTTTCACCTTGTTTGGTCAGGTCCTTGCAACTTAACTATCAATTTTTTTATACTGTCAGCCGTGGTATAAACATGACTTGCGAGTCGGAATGATGAATGATAACACTGACTTTACTTAACAATCCGCCACTTTGGACTTCGGCGTCTTGTTTGAATGGAAACTTCAAGCTCGTCCTTAGATGGAGACAAGGCAGTCCAGAGTGGGCAGACGTTGTAAGACCAGGAGTCCTTTTCACAAAAAATCTTACGACAAATTTTAATCGTAAGTCAATATGAAATGTTAAAGACTTACGACTAATTTTTATCGTACATGTAAGATATTTTGTCAAAAGTGCTACAGAGCATTATCGTTCACGCTGAAAGAAGTCGTCGAAAGCCAGTTGGAAAGGAATCAATTGCCGATACAAAGTTTTTATCGAGAAGTTTAAAATGCAGAAAGACCTGCATCTTTCGATGTACATAGCAACGAACACTGATAACAACAACCACAACACATCTGATACTGCTTCTGTTGTGGAAGAACCAAAGTCATCACAACCAGTTGAGACCGGAGAGACCGCACAGGGACCAGGTGACACGACGATAATTGAAAACACCCGTCATGATAGGCTAACACTGACATGAGAACAGAGTTAAAGTTTAAGCCGAAAAGAACAGCAAAGAAAGAATATGATGTTACCTCAGGCTTTACTGGTGAAAGAACACCAACACTAGTAATTAAAGACCAGCTAGTAAAAGGCATACCGTTTTTCAAAGGTTACCCTTGATCTACCGCAACATACATATCTTTTTGAGCTGCCGGTATGTGAGAGTTACCGTATAGTACGAATGGACACACTAACATACTACAGAGAAAAAAAAAAGAAAAAGAAAGAATGAATTGTACAACAACATCAAGAGGAGTCATGACAACTGGTACGACATCAGACACTGTGATAAATTTCTGTACCATCCGGATAGAGTCACAACAGTGGAGAAGAAGCAGAAAAACTGAATTTTATATTAAAGATAAAAGCAAAATAACCCCAGCTTAGCGCAATATAAATCGTTGGCCCTCTTGAAGTTTTTTGTTAATTTTTCATTTTATGTTTTTTGTTGTAACCCGACGCCCTCTTAACCCGAAACACCTTCGAAAAAAAGAAAGAAAAAAAATCACCTTAAAAATGTAATGTCTGCAGTAGTGTAATATTTTCAATTGTTAATTTTTATGTTATTCGAACTATTGCTTTTTTCATATAATGTTTTTATCATTTACTTTCAAAAGAAGTGAGAATAATTAATTTTCTTTCAAATATCTACATTATATTAAATTATTTAGTATGTTTTCTTTCTCGGTGTTTAAATGCCGAAAACGACGTTGATTGCTTGCCGTACTTTTTGGTTATGGCAACTTTATATTCGCAGCATATTCTAATATCTACATTAGATTGTTTATCATGTTTTCCTTTCCCGTTTACATTAAATAAACATCGTGTTTTTAGTGTTATCAATATGACGCGCATGTGTGCCGTACTTTTTGATGTCTTAAAAATGGCAATGCTATATGCATAGTATTTTTCTAGGTTTTAACTTTTTATTTGTGCAATTTTGAATTTGAGTAAATAATTCATGACTTTCCGGATAGGTTTATATGTGTCTTCAATTAATTTATATGAGTCAATGCATGATTTAAGCGGCAGAATTAATTTTAGCCACATATCTATGAAAATCAGGCATTTAAACCGGAAAAGTGTTCAACATACAACATATTTCCAGGAATTAAGACTATAACACGATTCATTGTTTTATAAAAGTAGCTATCTACAATGGAAAATTCAAGACATTCATCTCAAATTCGTCGTCTGCTAGATTACGTTTACGTCCCTTTGTTACGCTTTTCAATGCTACGACAGCCTGAACGTAAAGTTAAAACACCGATGAAAATTCGCGAATTTCATTAATAATTTAAACCAAACTTGGCCGATCGATTTTTGTCGATTTTTGTTATTTCGTTTATCTATTACCGTAGATTAAAATTCTACAACAAAATCTTTTGTTGCAATTAGTTTGACGTTAAAGTTTATTTTGACTAATAAAGAGAAATATATTTCTTGTACTTACGCAAAAACTTTAATGTTTACTCTAGTCTGTCATAATACTTAATTGCTTACGTAAATTAGTTTTAGATGTTTCAACAACTAGAAACTGAAACAATTGGCAGGTCACAACAAATACTTCTATGCCCTATTGACAATGACTAATCCTTTTTTCTGCTTGTAAACTGAGAAAGAGATAGTGGATATATTACCACACTACAATAAGATAGGATAGCCCAATTACACGTCGTTGTCTATCTTTGTTTTTGTTTTTTTTTATTATTTTCGCTTAGGTTTTATAGCTTTAATTGAATGATAGCTTTCTTGTTGCATATATAAGATGTAAAGATTTCTGTTTTATATTGGTATTTAGCATATTTATAGTGACTTCAAGATGAAAAACAACAATTGTTCCATTGCTTTTCTACCATGTATTTGCAGTGACTTTGTCTCATGTGCATTTACTCCACATCCTTTCATTGTGTACTGGGTAGTTCAGGTAACATGACAATCGCATCCTATACTTGAGCTTTAACTGCCTTACATGTGAGACATGACCCTCCTGAAAATCCTGGAGAACATACGCATTGTGAACTAGCCGCTGTGCCTTGGCAGTCTCCAGGAAAACATGGTTTTGTGTAAGAACATGCTGCGTCTTAAAAAAACAAGAATATCACAAAAATTTGCATTATTTTTAATATATATTTCAAACTGCTGTGAATAAATGTGAAATTACTGTTCTTTCTGAATATATAAATAAAATGGGAAAAATGATATTACAAGAAACAATAAAATTCAACTGTAGAAAACCCGTACCATGTTTCAAATCATAGTCAACGTGTATGAATAGACTCCTTCAATCAATACATACAGAATAATGGAAGTTTTGTTTTTGATACAAGAAATATTGGCAAACTGAGTAATGGACGAGTCCCTTTGGGCGAGTCCATCACTGGACCCAATATTTCTTTTATCAAAAAACAAAACTTCTATTATTCTTTTAATCGGTATTTAACTAAATCATTTAATAGAACAATTTTTTTAAAATGAATGTTCATTTTCAAAAAATCGTGAAATTGACTAGTATTGATTAGTAAAAGAATTTGTAAGATGTTTATTTCCTTGTTTCATTGATTCTGGTTGACAAAGTAGGCGTGGCCTGAGATACTTTTTGCCTATATTTTTTCGTATTCGGGCAGTAGCAAATACTGAAAAATATTTGCTTCGTGAGATCAAAGGAAACTCATACAAATAACTGATAAAAGTGATTTCTCCCAATTGAAATTGATAATGCATGGACATTACAATAACGAAGCCTTCATGGTTAATTTAAGGATAATCGATAATGCACATTTATTTAAGAAAAAATCTTGTTAAATTGATTAAGTAGATATATTCTTATCTTTGAAGAAAGCGATTTCGTAAAATCACTAAAAATGACATCTTAGTTATCGTCAATAGTGACAGAATTACCACTAGAATTAGGTACAAATACACGCAAAATAAAAAGGAGATATTGAACAAATATATAATGATAAGGAGGGGTATTTACCAAAACTACAAGTCGCGGGGCGGCAATTCAGACCCATGACTTGTATTTTTGGCAAATACCCAAACGTTCATGATATGTATGTTTAATTACAGCAAACGTCTCTATCATCAAAATGCACAGATGACTTCCGGACTAATATCACGACAAGCGTCTTATAGTGAAGGGGTATTTCCCAAATGCTTGTATTCATTTAAGTTATTCTCCCCGCACTTTTCTGAAGAAAATGCGGGGATATTGTTTTGGTCCCGTCCGTCCGTCCGTCTGTCCGTCCGTCCGTCTGTCCGTTAGATAGACCTTGTCAGTGGAACTCCTTCCTCATTTTTGGATTTATGGATTTAATTTTGTGATAGAATTGTTGCATATAGTCTGCAGATGCGCAATAAGCTTTCGGATTTTTGAAATTGGTCTTGGTGCAAACAAGAGGCCCCAAGATGTCGATTTTGAGACATGTAAGCTTTTCAGTGGAACTCCTCCTACATGTTTGAATTTATGGATTTAATTTTGTTATAGAATTATTGCATATAGTCTGCAGATGCGCAATAAGCTTTCGCATTTTTGATATTGATCTTGGTGCAAACAAGAGGCCCCATGATGTCAATCTTGACACAAGAGGGCTTGTCAGTGGAACCCCTCCTACATTTTTGAATTTATGGATTTAAATTTGTTATAGAATTGTTGCATATTGTGTGCAGATGCGGAATAAGCTTTCGGATTTTTGAAATTGGTCTTGGTGCAAACAAGAGGTCCCAAGATGTCGATTTTTAGACATGTAAGCTTTTCAGTGGAGCTCCTCCTACATGTTTGAATTTATGGATTTAATTTTGTTATAGAATTATTGCATATAGTCTGCAGATGCGCAATAAGCTTTCGCATTTTTGATATTGGGGTTGGTGCAAACAAGAGGCCCCATGATGTCAATCTTGACACAAGAGAGCTTGTCAGTGGAACCCCTCCTACATTTTTGAATTTATGGATTTAAATTTGTTATAGAATTGTTGCATATTGTCTGCAGATGTGCAATAAGCTTTCGGATTTTATAAATGAGTCTTGATTGAAACAATTGGCCCCAAAATGTCGATTTTGACACATGTGAGCTTTTCAGTGGAACTTTCACATTTTTGGATTTAATTTTGTTATAGAATCGTTGCATATAGTCTGCAGATGTGTAATAAAAGTTCAAAATTTTGATTCCGGTTCCAATTTTGGTAAATTTCCTGAAAATGTTAAAGACTCATTTTTCTGAACTTCAAGAATATGCTTACATTTTCTTTTACAAGAGTTTGGAAAAAATAAATTTTGAATACTTAGAATTCTGAAATATGATTCCAATTTTGGAAAATATCCTGAAAGTCTCAAAGACAACTTATTTTTTGGAATTCTACCTAGCAACAATACTGTTAGGATTTGTTTCTATTAGGGCAATCATTTTCACCAATTGGATTTTCAAAATAATTGATTCCAAATTTGGTAAATTTCCTGAAAGTGTCAAAGACCACGTATTTTTGGGAATTATACCTAGCAACAATACTGTTAGGATTTGTTTCGATCAGGGCAATCCTTTTCACCAATTATATTTTCAAAATAATTGATTCCAAATTTGGTAAATTTCATGAAAGTCTCAAAGAAAACTCATTTTTGGAAATTCTACCTAGCACCGTATATCATTGTATTCTAGTGACTATCAATTTTTAAAAAAAAATGTTGAGAAAAATTACCCCAAGGGTCTATGACGACTGTTTTCTGTGTCAAACAGGTGAGTGCGGGGATGTCCATCTTTTTTGATGGCACCACTTCTAGTTGCAGTTGGAATTAACATATGTGTTATGTTCTCATGTTCATTTACTCCAATTCCTTTCGTAAAATATGTAATTACACTTAAGGCGAAGTGTACGTAATTAACTACTCCAACGATTTTTGTTTAATTGCGTATACAAATAGTGCATGGAAATATATAACAGAAAATCGAAAAAAATTGGGGGGTCACCGTTTTAATTTTTGAGATATGACTATTTGAAGTTTACTGCACGAAACACTAAAATTACAAAGGATATATAGGGAAAAATCGTAATTGTACATTTACTCAAATCGTGCTTGCAAATTTATTTATTCAACATTTTTTTTGAAAATTTGATATTTTATT
>MJUU01013972.1:91473-103027 GCA_002080025.1 Modiolus philippinarum | reverse complement strand
CGATACTAAAAAGTATAGCCATTCAGCGATAAACTTTATCGAGGACGAGACTATGTTGGACCATTTTCAAAATAAGCCCAGAAATCGTCAAAAATCGTGTTAGATGGTCTATGATAAATGTGCTTCATATGAAATAAAAATATAACGAAAAAAAAGATCGAATTTGTTTTACACCTCGAAATACTCCGGATCCGGGTCCATTGCTAAAGATATTTCTACGCAGAAGATGAATATTTTGCAATGCGAAGTAAGTTCTTTCATAGCTTTATAAAATAAACTAAACACATAATTACAAACTAACCACCCCAAAGCAAAGAGAAAAAAAGCCAGCGCAAAAAGTAAGGTAACTGCACATGTGTATATCAGGTACTACTTCGATGCTAGAGGGGGGTCGTCCCTTTTTCGGGATGTCGTGATTATATACTTTTAAGCCCGGGATTTCTCGGGATTTTTATGATTTAAGAAATAGAATTACCGTGAATCGGGATTTCATCAGTCTCTAAGTTTCTTTGTAGTTCGGGAATTCGTTAGAAAAAAATAAAGCCGGGATTCCAGGAAGAGACCCCCCCGCCCTTCGATACTAGATTCAAAATACCTTTGGAACCAATTTGAAGGGGGTGGACATAGTAAAGAGAGACCGTAGGAAAGGAGATAGGGGGCGAGATAAAGGAGACTGAATGGGGCGGGAGTAAGGAGAAAGGCACCCACTTGTCCATCACCTCAAATTTACGGTGACTTCGTTAATAAATCAAACACAGTTGTGATAGTAAATACTAAGTTACAAAAGCTTTGGCACAAAATTAAGATGAACTTTAAAGGTAATAATTAAATTGACAGTAATTTCCGAAGAATATTATGTTAATTTCCGAACTGAATTTCTAATCAAATTTACACAAATTTCCGAACTAAATTAACAGTAATTTCCGAACTGTATTTGTAACTTCGTTACTAAATTACAGTAATTCGGTACAGAAAGGGGATGGCAAGACCATTTTTGGGATGCTGGGATTAACCATTTGTAACTTCGGGAAACGGATGACCTTTTTTAGAGGCCTGGAATTCGGAATGAAATTGTCATCGAGACAAAAAAAGACTCATTTCTAGACCCGTGAAATCGTAATTTTATGGTGATTTTATTAACGGGACTGGCAAAAATTTGTTTTTTTTAATACGATCTCAGTTCCGGGGCAAAATGTCCGGGATTTCGGGATTTGCTCATTTTAATGACGGGAAATCGGGTTGAAAACGTACTATAGTTATATACAGTATTAAATAACAGCAACTTCAGTGGGACTTAAACTTCTGTACGAAATGTACAATAACTTCGATACTAAACTTACAGTAACTTTTGACTTTTGGTATTAAATTCAACCTAACATCGGTAGAAAATGTCGAATTTACAGAAACTTAGCTACAAAATTTACAAAACTATACATGGTACTAAAATTACAGGACGGTTTAAGTACTAAATTTAAACAGTAATATCCGACATGAATTGACAGTATTTACAGTAATTTCCTGAGTGAATTTACAATAACTTCGGCATTAAAATTATAGTAACTTTAGTACTAAATTTACTGTAATTTCGATATTTATTGATACATTCATTTTTTCTTTATATTTGCGTTTTTCTTTTTATTCACTCAAACCTTTTTAAATCTTGAATGAGAAGGATTCAAAGTCGGAAGTCGGCTAAAATTAGCAAAGACTTTTATTACGACTGAAAATTATGCACTATTTTATAAATATCAGTTATTCTCCCTCGTGTCTATCTGTTACTGTATGAATAAATGAACACCGTAATGAACCTGACATTTAAAAGTATATAACAGCAATAACAGTTCCAAAATCTTTCACCGGTCTTATTGTACTGTCTGGACAAATTCTAAAATATCTGGACTGACCATTGAACATTTCAAGTCAACAGACCCATCACGATAACATTGATCTCGATAACATTTCGACGCCGTCCATTTTTCAATCATGACTTTACTAACGAGGCACGTCATTACTCCCGCAATCCGCTAGAGGCGTTGAATTACGTACACTTCGCCTTAATACAAATAACTAGCTTAGCTAACTTCGACATATTGAATTGTAGCCGTAGCAGCTTGGAAGAATCTTTAAATTCTCAAAAATTGCTGATGTTTTCTATTCTGATATTTTACGATTTTATGACAAAAATTTACACTAAATTGACTGATTAATACTTGCTAAATGTCTTACACTGTAACTTATGCAAAAATGTGTACAAAAATTTAAAAAGAATACAAAATTCAAATACTTACCTCCTCCACACCTGTTTCCTGTAAAACCATCTGCACAGTTACATGTGTTGGGCTGTACACATTGTCCCCCATTTAGACAGGGAGGGCTACAGATAGCTGTAAATTGATGTTAAAGTATCATAAGGACATTATGAAATAACGTCATAACAATATTTCGTTATATATTGATCAGGTAGAGAATATTCCGCATGATAAATGGTTTTATCCAAATAAGGATAATTGGTTGTTTTTTTATGGATTGTTTTTCATATTGAAATGGCGCATGCATGATCAACTCTATGATTCAGTCATCAGATGACATATTGTCATTCTCTAAATGAAGCTGTATTTCACGCGCAGAGACATTTTAATATCCTAATATCATACATTTTATTTCGTTAAATTTCATATTGATCGTCGTTGTAAATGATTCAATGAGTAAAAGAGAGGAAAAAGGGAAGTCTGTGAAAATGTTTTTCAATAGTGCTGGAATTTAGTTTGGGAAATATTCAAATCTATTATTTTCATATATTTTTAGGGTCCAGTGATTAGTTCAATTGTGGTCACATGATATTGTATATTTCTTAGAGTTGTCAATAAATCTAAGGATTGACTTTACGTATTGACCTCTGCTAAAAATAGATAAATTTTACATTATAATTTAATATAAGGGATAAAAGACGAATTGACTTTACGTATTGACCTGAGACTAAAAATAGATTATTAATTAAACGTTTCTTTTATTAAATTGCAAATTCTTCAATATAATTTGTTTGTCTATTTCAAATAAACATTTTCGAAAACAATTTAAAACTTTTATGTTTACATATATGATGACATTTACAGGTAAAACTAAAACCACCTGTTTTAAGTGCCCACATCTCACTATTTTATAACGCCGAGTTTTCTTACATTCGACTTGATGAGTGCCCTGTGTTTGTCTATATGTTGTAGTTGTCCACTAGCTTAAGACACTAGTGCATTTGTGGTGCAAAGGATGACAGTGATTGTAAGAGCACTTTGCCAGTTTAATTGATGTTTGTTGACAATCCAGCACCCATGACCAAGAAAGACATGGATGTAGCGTTGCTCGACAATTAGCAAAGAATTCCGCTTAAACCGGTGCTAGGGGCCGTCTTGAACTTACTATGAGGTATGAAGAAAGCTCATTGTTAAAGGCCTCATGGTGACTTCAAGATGAAGAACAACAATAAAAGCGTTGTTCCTTTGCTTGTTTTTTACCATGTATTTGTAGAGACTTTGTCTCATGTGCATTTACTCCATATCCTTTTATTCACCATAAAGGGGTCATCTCAATGACAATTTGAAAAGGCGAGTAACGAAAAAGAAGAATATGTATTTATTAATCAAAGAAACATATCGGGACTCCTTTATCCAAAGCAGCACAAATATTTACAGTCTGTCGAAGTCTCCAAAGACTTCCAATGACACAATAATTCACATGGCATGTTCAACCGTAATTCTTTATTGTTTGATCAAATTGTTAATTTTTCTACAGGTCACTTTAAGATCGTCGGGTATTCGCTGTATCTTATTGGCGTGTAGGGGTGTCATAAAAGGATACTAAGTATCTATTAGGATATGTTTTATCCGCCAGTAGAACTATTCCCTCCGGAAAATCAAGTGCAGCATTCCTACCAATCGATCTCATCATCGTAAATTATTATCCGTCATTTTGATGCCCCCCCCCAAAAAAAAAAATACGCATTCGATGTAGCAAATTTATCACGAATAATCGATAACAAACTTTGAATGAACAGCATTAAAATAGCGATGTCCAGAAAAAGAAACAGTTAGATTAGCGGTCGGTAGATTTAGGTTGAGGTATTGCCATTGGAAGTTTTCCTAATTTCCAACTTTTTTGTCGCCATTCTTGTAAAGATGGCCATTGTACAAGATAGTGAAAATGTTGGTAAAAGACTGGAATGTACCAATTTATTTCATTACATGCTGCACTAACGCCTACATCAAAATTAACGATAGCATATGATAGCATGGATATGATCTTAAACAAAGTATGAACAACATAACTCTGTTTCTCGGCGAAAAGTTTGTGTGGCCTGCCAGTGTTACTCTGGAAAATATCAATTCCAATTTGTTTACAAGTAATACTATGTCTAAAGGGGTTTCGGGTGTTTCCCCGGTTGTTTAATGAAAAAAGTATCTATGGCTAGAGTACATGTGGAAAACATCATTTCCATTCCAAGTGTTTACATTTTTGTCCTTAATCCTATATCTGAGTTCAAGTATTGGTTCAGATGGGGCCTTACAATGGCAATAATGGCAAAAACCAACTTTTTTTTTAGAAAATCAGTGACACTCCGGTAGTGGCGATGCTAACAAGGGAAAGGCTACTGCAAATAGCTGGATTGTTCTTTAGGCCATAATTTACAAAATACTTACATAAATCATTAAAATCGAGTATAAAACCCATGACAATAAAATTTGCATTTGCAATGTGTAAATGTGTTTTGTGTACTAGTTGATTTTCTTTGATTGCAATGCTTACACTTCCAGAGTATCCGGATGGCACTCTTAGTTTCATTGCAGTCCACACTTGAAGTGCCTTGGTTTTAAATGTTTTGTTTTTATTTCTGTGTTTTGTAACTGTCTTACGTCATTGTTTTCTGTGTTGTCGTTTTGTCCTTGTCTTATTTTTGTTATTCCATAGGAATATTTAAAGATGTGACTTTTTCCGTTATTAGTTGTAACTTTCATCAAAAAGTTCTAATTGCAGAAAAAAAAGTGAACTAGTTTTAAACTTCCTGAAAAAATTAACTAGTTGGAAATTTGATTGGGTGTCCTTCACATTCTTTTTCCCTGATTTAAATTCCGATAAAAAGGCTGAGTGAAAATATTAGACGGAAGAAAGTATAACAAGTGAAAACTTTGATTTCCGGTGAATAAAATACTGAAGTCAAGGTTTAGCACTTGTAAAGAATTTCATATACACACCTGAATGTGACGAAATCAAGGAAGAAATGCTGAAAGGGTTGTCAAAAGGAACTCCAAAATTCAAATCATGATATTTTATGTCTAGAATTTGAAAATTATCCCGAAGGAAATTAACAACCAGTTGATAAATTCAGGATTCTTTATTTTATTTTTTAATTTTTTTTTGCACGCGAAAATTTCAGGCTAGTCAAACTATTCCGCTGAAATTATTCACATACCTTCTCCTGTCTACTCCCGATCTCTCTTCACCCCATTCACAACTCATATGTAGAACATACAGACACGTTGTATTTAGTAAAATTTTATATTTTGAGATGACCCTTAGGTAAATTTACCTGTAATTGTCAACGTCAATTTAAAAGTCAATGTAAATTGAGTTTTCGAAAATGTCTAAAAGAGATAGAGATATATTGAGCTCAGCTACGTCTTCGGTCAATATAAACCTAACAGGTCCATATATAACATACTGACCTCGTAAAAAGTCCATAATTGATAAATATTCTACTTCCATCTGCATATACTAATTCTTAGTTCTTAATGTTATCTTTTTATTTCCGTGCATTGTAGCTGTCTCACGTCCTTGTTTTGTCTTTGTTTTTTATCTGTTACCGTTTTTGCCATGTCATTGGACTTCGATTTTTGTAGTCTTCGCTTCTTCGGTATTCTACTGCCGTTGTTTCTTATATATTTTACGAAAGGATATGGAGTAAATGAACATGAGACNCTCCAACTGCAATAATTTTAATGAGCTGTATGGCCATTTCGGAAATTAATTCCTCATCAGCAGCACTAGAACCCAAACAAAGGAAATCCATAATTTCAAAAAATGTTTAAAATGCATAAGACCAAACGAAATCCGAATAATCAGTAATATGAAATATACCTAAGGACAAAACTACGATGGAGGGAGTTAATCCTTATTTTTTAGAATTTACATAAATTTAGATAATAGTTATTGAACAAAGTGTACACATGGGATACTATCTCATGTACAAGTACACCATATCTAAGAAAAATAAAGAGCATACATCTCTACCACGGGGAATTGTTTTACCAACTCCACACTGCAATAAAAGACAAACTCCTGTATTAAATATTTTACGAAAGGATATGGAGTAAATGAACATGAGACTTATATGTATATATGTTTGTTCCATATTTTACATGTGTAATGTTGTATTATAATGCATCATGTGGGGCCTTTAGTGTAATAAAAAGTTTCAAAGTTGCAAAGTTTCAAGACTTTTCTCCATACTTCATTTATTTTATAGCCAAAAACTATCTTTAATGGTTAAATTATCAATGTGTGTTTTAAACGGATGTAAATAGAATTTTCTATGAATAAAGCAGCAGAGAATAAATGAGAACTCTTGAAAACCTAAGTAATTCATAAAGCAAAAGGATTGATTGTTTTCAGTTAAAAACCGATCATCGGAAAAACCGCAACATTCTTAAAACAACAGAATTATACTGTCTGAAAAAGATGTAACCGTATAGATTTATAATTTTTATGGGTGTTGATGCGCCATTAAATCTGTAAATATTAGTCATTTATCCCAGTTGGGATTATTCCGCACCTATTGATATACAATTCTCTGAAAAAGAACAACTTTATACATTATTCAGATACAGGAATTCTACATTTTAATTATTTTTACCGTTATAAAATCTTTTGGCAACGGTTTTAAAAAAATTTCATGCCGGTGTAAGGTTGAATTTTGACCCCGTTGAAAATAGACCTTTTGGTCATTTTTCAACGTTGAAAATTGATCCCAAAGCCATTGAATTTTGACCAGCTCAATATTCACCGGGCTAAATTTCAGTTTTCAAGGTTTATTTTTATTTATTTGAAAACCCATCTTCAAGTTTGTACAGGATATGTTAATCTCAAATTCAGGTTAGGACTTCTATATGGAACTCATTTGGGAGATTTTTGTGTTGACTGAAGGGTAGAGTAGGACCTACAGATGTCTTATTTACACATCAAACTCTGATATGGGATTTCATTGACTTGTGTTTGCATCCAAACACAGGTTATACTTGTTCATTGTTGAATTTTAACATGTTCCGTCTTCTTCTTGCTGTAATATCATACGACCAAATTTTCAGGGACCATTTACCCCAAGTCTTAACAAGACTTTACAGGAATGAAGATCCCACTCCCAAGCTCGGTGCTTTAAGGTATTTTTCAGATTTTTCAAAAGCGCCGTCATTACAATGAAACCGAAAATTGCGGGACAAAATTAAAATGCTCCAAATTGGATGGAATTCTCAGGAAAGTTAAATAGGACGTTTATAGCATATGTTGGGGTTAAAAATTCAAAATGCAGGTCGTTGGTAATGGAAACGTCCACGAAAAGAGGGTAAATTTAAAACGCCCTTAAGCGGATAAAATTATAAATAAACGTACACACGTATTCTATGACTAGACGTTTTGTGTTGAAAACTTGTCTAGTAAATCTTGATACCAGGCTCGGATACGATCTATTGAAGAGTGGGAATTTGTGCCTAAGAATTTATTTTGTATTACATAATGATTGCAAATATGAGTGAGGTGTGTTTTTAAAATGAGTGAAATCGCGTCCCTATATTTTTATTTCTCTATAAACATTTAAGGTGGTACGGGGGGTACAAAAATCTGTGAGATAGAATTTCCTGATATTTTCATGACTTACACTTTGTTATTAGAGCATGAAAAGTAAAATGAAAAAAAAATCGGTGTCACCTGCCATACTATGATAAGTATGAGATCTGTCAAGTAAAAATCAGCTATTTTAGTTGAAATATTACGGGAAATTTGTGAATTTTAACAAAATTTGAATTTATTTTAATTACATCTCATAGATTTTTTTTAAATGTGGCAAATTATTAGCTATTATACTTGCCTTCAATTTTTTTGCATGAAAAGTATTTGGGGGTCATCGATCTTATTTTTGAATAAAACATCGGCAAACGAATACCGAAGCAAAAATTATGAACATGGAATTCTAAAATGAAAAATCCAAAATCAGGGCAATTCATATCTAACACGAATTGGGACAGCATGGTAAAGACAAAACATATATTCAAAAATGATCAAGAACACCACAAACTAAAGCATTAACAGTGTGAACCCCTACAAAAACTTAGGTATCATCAGGTATCATAAATGACGAAAAAACTTATTTCATCCCTGTTATTTCTATATACATGTTGTAAATGATATCCCCTTAATAGAACAGACATTTGCTGAAATATATGGAAAAATCAATGTTCTGCATAGCTACCCAATAAAAGTGGCACATTTGATCAGATCTATTTATGATAAGACATCAAAAATCATTTGCCAGAATTGAATTTTTTGTCAGATGTGCAAAAATGATGCGCAGTTTTCAATTCCTTATCATGCTTATTGTCTTATTTTGTCTTCAATTCTCTATTTATATTCTTCTCCAGTCAAGAGCAATGGAGGTCTGGTGAGCCGCATGGGTTACCACCACTAGGGTCCTTGACTGTGCTAGATAAATTGCAAAATACAACAGCTTCATGTTTAAATACTGTTACTTTAGCTCTTTTTATACAAATAGAAACTATTATTTTGACAACTCTTCACTTAGTCACATTGTGTAAAAACCAAGCTTTATAAAATAATACAAATCATGTATAAAAAGTTATTTTCATTATTATTATTCTTTAATTAGTCAGCATAATGAAAAACAGGTTTGGAAAGACTTTTCTCCCCTGTGTACAATGTGTGGTAGGTCATTTAGAAAATTCGAAACTGAAAGTGACAGTTACAATCTTCCACTTCAAGGCTTAGCTTTCAAATCGTCGTGGCCAGGAATATAATACTGTTATTGTAATGATCTGCAACTTAAAACCAACAAAATGCATGGTATGTGAATGAAATTTGAATGGAAGCTTTAATTTATATTTTTTTTAGAATATTCCAAAAATGTGTAATTTAAAAGAGACAAACACTACTAAATAACAAAATACAGAAGTAACTGTGAATTTCTTTCTGCATATGCGCATTTCTACACTTGTGCCTCTAAGTGCAGATCAAATAAAAACATTTGGAAATCCATAAACCGGAAAACATGCAAATGCTCATAGAGAACAAATAAGAATCTCAATAGAAAAGCCAAAATCAGCTAAGGACAGAGCTATAAAAGAGGGAGATATTCCTTAGTTTTAACAATTTTTTTTTTCTAAATTTAGATATTGCACATTTTCAAATAAAATTGATTGTTCGGGCCAGCATCGAAGTTTTGGCTACTAGGTTGGTGAATACCCCCGGGGACTAACAGACCAGCAGAGGCATCAGCCCAGTGGTAAAAAATATACATTTAACCTACATGGTCGGTTTTCAACATAAAAAAAATGACAACAGTGGGTTGATGTTTGAACGTTGAAAAAATGACCGGTGGGTCAATTATCATTGCTGAAAGTTGACGGCAAAACAAAATATGACCAGAAGGCCAGTTTTCATATAGATGAATGATTATAGCAGTTCCAACATATCCGTGGTAAGTTTGTGTCGTTTGCAACAAAGTGTATGGTTACTTCTTTTTTAAGCTTATATATATACCTGGCTACCGTCTGTCCTCCGTCCATCTTTTCCTTTAAAGATCATTTTCTTGAGAACAACTGAATGGATTTGAACAACACTTATTTGTCATCCGACATGAACTCTATGTGAACTCTATGGAAAGCACATTCAAAGATCTTTTTAACGCAAACAACTAGTTAGAACCAAACGGTGTCTTCCCGGAATGCCAACATTTTGAAATTTACCTATTCCCGGAATGCCAACAAAAAAATTTCTATTGATGTTTTAATTACTAATGTTTGTTTTTATAGTAATTACAGTAATTAGCCAACAATTTCGAAGGTAAATAAGTATTTTTCTTTTACATTTAAAAAATAAAATACGCAGAATTTTATGGTTTTTTTTTCTTCAAAAACTTATATATATTTTTTATTTTTTAAGGTTTAAGGCTTTTTACATCCAATTAAAGAATAAATGTACCAGATATCATTACATTTAATTATGTCTTTAATAGGATACCAAGCCATAATATTAATTAAAGCTTCTGACAAGGATTCACGGTGACATTATGAACCATGCCAAAGCCGATTTGAGTACAGTGAACTGTCCAAGCTTAATGTCTTAACCCATATAAATAACAGACCGGAATCGGAGACGATCATTCAAACAAGTTCAGATCATGGCTAATGCACAGCTAAATTCAATATTCGGGCGTATTTTAAGGTGTAGTCGTAGATCGTTGAGGAAAGATCGAACAACATGCCGTCGTGTAAACAAACATTGCTCATTGAAACAACATGCCTGATGTAACGACATGACCGAGTCTATACTTACCGGAGATGTCTTTACCATCCTACACATTTTAGATACGCAAACCGCCAGCTGGGATTTATCAGCGAGGAATGGTCGATATCGACTTGTTGTAAGATGGAGCCAACCGGTGAAGGCAGATGATGTAATTACAGAAAGACAGATTAAGAATCGTCGGAAAAAGTCATCAAAGGCAAGACGTGAAAGGAACAACCGCCGTCTTAAAGCTTTTATCGCCAGGAAAAAAGAAGCGGAAACCGTTTCTCAGCCAGGTGACCCAGAAAATGACCCCGCCGATGTTGATACTCAAGATGAGCAAGCAAGTGAACAGTCATCAATCACTGGTCAAGTTGAAATCAACGAAGAGGAAGGTACAGCCGCTCTGCTAGACAGTGATGTAACTATTAACAACACCGAAGAGAATGGAGTTCCCGCACTACAAGATGGCAACGTGACCGTTATGGAGACATCTGACGAGAACGAAGCCATATGCAGAAGGAAGTGTCCACCAGTCAGGCAACGTTTACCTCCAGAAGTCAAAGCCAGCGAGCCGGATGGACGGAAAATACCGACACCAGCAAAAGCAGGAAGGGATGGACAACCGAGGTTTTTCGTGCCAAAAGTAACGCTAGATAAACCGCAACATACATACTTGTTTGAGTTGCCAGAAAGAGAAAGCTTTTTATTAGTAAAAGAAGAGAATATGACAGCCTACAGAGAAGTAAAGAAAACAGAGAACGAAGATCTGTACAACAGCGTTAAACGGAGTCACGACCACTGGTACGATGTTAGACATCCGAACAACTTCATCTACTCACCAGCAAGATACGCAGCAGTAACCAACTACGCCAAGGAAAAGAACTGGAGATTGGGAGGAGGATACCCAGAACCAGCAGAAAAATGACTGAAAAATAATTTAAATTTAGATTTGTTTAAATAAAGGGCGAGATAAGCCCCTTTCTTGTTGCCC
>MJUU01013972.1:54966-91044 GCA_002080025.1 Modiolus philippinarum | reverse complement strand
CAAAGGGGCGAAAGATGCTACTGGAGATGTACCAAAAGTGATTGTCCAGCTACTATTAACACACTCAACAACATACCAGTCAAGATTTCTGACGTTCACAACCACCCAGCAGACCCTATTCAAATCAAATACATATTGCCGAAATTAAAAATACTGAGTTCCCTACTAAAAAATGGCGGGGTTTCCCCTTATAATTTATTCTATAGACAATGTAGACAATGTAGACAATGTACTAAAAAAAATGAAAGATCGTTGTGCAAGTGAAACTACTCTAGTACCATCAATATACGACGACGAACTCGCCAGCTTACGCAATAGAGAGTGGAACGACGACGCTGAAGCACTAGTCTGCAGGATACCAACATTCCCATCTTGTAAAAACTCTCTGTACACACAACGGGCAAAGACTATACCGCAGCTACCAAACTAACGATATGACATCAACCTAGAGGGCAAATGGAGAGAGACTACTGTTGGAGATGACTTCCTACTCGTCGATGACGGCATCCAAGACCGCATACTCATTTTCAGTACTCAGTTCAATCTCACACAACTTACAGCAGCCACAACACTTTATGGTGATGGAACGTTTTACACTTGTCCATCATTTTTCTTTCAACTGTACACTCTACACGCATTCGTTGATGGTGCAATGTACCCGTTAGTATACTCACTTCTTCCCGGCAAAGATCAGATAACATACACCAGATTTTTTCAACTACTCATTTCAGCATGTGAACGGTTTCAACTCAACCCAACAACCATCTTCCTCGACTACGAGACCGCAGTCCACAATGCCGCTTCTACAGTCTTCTCTGGCATTACTAAGCAGGGATGTTTCTTCCACTTCACAAAATGCATCTGGCGTAAAGCACAAAAGTTTGGGTTACAGATTCCATATGGCGACAATGAATAAATATACATCAACTTGTACGACGAGCTGCAGTTTTACCCATGGTACCCGCTGAAGAGGTTGAAGACGTCTGGTTCAACGCCCTAGAAGACCTCGACAACGCAGACTTGAACATCAACGCAACACATTTCACTGATTACGTTACCGAGTACTGGGTAGAGGGAAATCGTCATCTATGGAACCACTACAACACACAGGGTCCAAGAACTACAAACAACTTAGAGGGATGGCACTCAAAACTCAAAAAAGTACGTCAAGGTACCACACCCCAACATCTTCAGGCTGATAGAATTAATCCAACGTGAAGAAGGGCTCTTCAGGTGCCAAATGCTTCAGTATTCTGCCGGGGGAAAGAGAGTGCCCAGAAAACGCAAATACAGAGAAATTGAAGACAGACTAGCGACACTCAAACTCAGACACCAGAACAGGGAAATTTCAACGATCCACTTCGCCGATGCTGCGTCATACTTACTGCACTTGGAATAGACTTTTATTCAGTTATGTGTATGCAAATATATATTTTAGTGCTGTTACTTTGACTTTTCGTAAGAAACATTGACTATATGTATGTGTTTTGAGATATACTATGTGCTATATATGTGTGCTAGTTTGTTATATTTGTGTAATTTGTTTGTGCTAAAATGTGTACTTGATTGATACATTTCTGTCAACATGTTGTTAATGTATTTGAATAAATCAATGAATAAATTTGTCATTGTAATTTTTGTCTTTTTTATTTTGAAGATTCATAGTAAATCACATATTAGAATCATATTATATTTAGTAAATATATATATAGTCATACATGCATCACATGCTTGAAAAAAAACTTACCTGCAAAACGTTAAAATGGTATCGTTAATTGCTTAGTCTAATCTATTTTAATTAGACAAATGTTTGTATAACTATTAGACCCCATTCTCGGAACGCCAACAAAATTTTACAGGTAAATTGTCGGCAGATCAAAGATGTTGGCATTCCGGGAATAAACCAACCAAACTTATCCACAATGTATCATAGATGGTTCCCTACAAACCAGGTGTTCTGCATGTCTGCACCATTGTCCAAGATGGACACAACTGGGGAACAAAACTTAATATTGGACCGCTTACAAAAAAAATCCTTCTTAAACCATTTTTGCCAATTTGAGATGAACTTTCCAACTATTTCAATTTATTGTCCTGCAGAAATGTAGATCCGCTCATTATTCAAGATGGCGGCAAGTGGGGAAAATAATTTAACATTGGATCCTTCAACATACACGTTCCCTAATATAGTCTGAAAATGAGACTCTTTAACATATAGAGGTTGCATCGACTGATTTTATCGGGCATAGCCAAGGTGAACGATACAGGTTCTTTAGAGCTTCTTTTTTGTGTCACCCGCTGTTAGCAGAGTCAAAATAGGGATTACTGTATCCGTCGTCTTACGCAGTTTTCCTAGTAACCCTGCATCGTCTGTCGTTTTTGTTTTTGTTTTTGTTTCAGTAATCTTTCAAATCTGCTGGTCCGATTCTAATTAAACGCCCAGGGTATGTCGTTCACTTGATATAGTTATGCACCTGATAGTTAGAATTTTGGTTTTACAGATTTTGGAGGTTCACGGAATAATTAATTTGTTAATTTGGTTTGTTAATTCACAAATCCATCATAACCATAAGTCAGATTCCAACCAAACATTCCGTATATGTTGTTTATGAGATCTAGTTATGCACATCGCACTTAGAATTTTGTTTTCACAGATCTTAGAGGTTTGCCAAGTCAACATAGCTCATTTGTTTATTCAGTTTGTTAATCTGAATAAGTCCTTCTAAAATAAATTGATATGCTAAACAAATTTACAGGATATGTTTTTCTTCCATCCAAGGGCTCTTGTAATCAAGTTTAGTTTTAATTTGATTATTGGTTTCAGAGACCTTATTCTTTTACTGGAATCCACTGTAAACCATGTTCCCACTAGGGACCATCTTAAATGAAGAACGAATCTGCCGAATACCTTGCTTTTAGGGACCAACTAAAGACCATTGTTACTAAGTTTGGTTCAAATTGGACTACTAGTTTCCGAGTAGATCTTTAAATGTGTTTTCAATATAGTCAAATGTTATTAAATTATGTTACTTCTTGCAACCACATTTGATGAGGTCTAGACCTCCTGGATTCCTCTTTTGGAAGGCATCATCAAAGTACTACTGTATTCTAATTGGACATATTGTTTGTGAGAAGAAATCTTTGAATGAGTTATCCAAATGAAAGGATTTCAGACCATCTTTCAAAAATAATTTCGGCAGGGGTTCCCTGATAATCTACGTAGTCAATACTGCTCAAATTAAAACATTACAAGGCCCCTATCAAATTTGTTTTACGTTATGACAGGGGTTCTCCTTATTAAATATTGTTTACATATTGCAGAAAAAAACCATTACATTAGCAGAATACTGTTTTTTCTTTAAATGTTCAGTTCTCTTGTTTGCTTTAATGGTAACTAAAACACAAGGCATATCAGACTACTATTCAAAAATGATTTGGGCAGAAGTTCAACTTATAATCTATGGGTAATACATATTGCTGAAATTAAAAATACTGATTTCCCTACTAAAAAATGGCGGGGTTTCCCCTTATAATTTATTTTATACATATTGCTGAAACGGTAAATAAAATAGGTAGATGTTTACATTAAGTTTATTACCTCTCTTACTTTTATTATACCCCTTTTTAAAATTTCATATATTTTCAAATTAAAGACAACCCCGAAAAGTGTTTTGATGTATATTAAACCATTTAATGTATAGTACAAGTTGCAGTATTAAAGATAATATTTCTATATGAACAATAAAACTTTAGCACCAATTTTTGTTATTAAATCATACCAACATGTGATTTTAAGTTTAACATTTAACCATAGGGTATATTCTGGTTGCGGCCATCTAATGACTGAGTTTGGTTCTAATTGGATCAGTAGTTTCTTAAAAGAAATTCTTAGAATGTGTTTTCCCTAGGGCCCAATGTCCAAACTATGTTCCCTGCTGGCAGCCATTTTCGATGAGGTACGAACCTGCCGGATACCTTTTTGGAAGGGACCACCTAAGGACAATTGTGTCTAAATTTGGTTATAATTGGACTGATAGTTTATGAGACGAAGATTTTTAATGTCTTTTTCAATAGGGTTAAATGTTAAATTTATGTTCCGGTTGGCAGTCATCTTGGATGATGTACGGATCCGGACCTGCCGGATACATTATTTGGTAAGAACCATCTAAGGACCATTTTGACTAAGGTTGGTAATAATTGGACTAGCAGTTTTTGTGAAAAAGATCTTTGAAAGTCTTTTCCATGAGTCCAATTTTAAAACTATGTTCCCCGTTCGCGGCAATCTTGGATAAGGTATAAACCTACCAGATACCTTTTTTGGAAGGGACCATCTAAGGACCATTGTGCCGAAGTTTGGTTATAATTGGACTGAGAGTTTCTGAGGAGACCTTTGAATATCTTTTCCATAGGGTCCAATGTTAAAACTGTGTTCTCCGCTGGCGGTCATCTTGGATGAGGTGACGGGCCAGTCGGATACAATTCTTAAAAGGGACCATCCAAAAAATATAGTGACCAAATTTAGTTCCAATTGGCCCAGTGGTTTCAGAGGAAAAAATATTTGAATGAAAAGTTTACGATGGACGGACGCTGGACGCCAAGTGATGGCAAAAGCTCACCCTGGTATAGACAGGTTAGCTAAAAACCGTTAACCTGGTCATCAATGCATGAAATGTAGGTCAAAGCGAGAAACCTAATGGCTGACCGAAAGACGCATCTATTGACGGAATATTATTCATTCACTGATCTAGTATCTAAGATCTGGACTTTAACAAAAGTTTAAATCTGAATCATTCATGCATGAAATGTAGGTCGAGGTAGGCCCACCAGTGGACAAAATCTCATTTATCTATTACTTTTGATTCAAAAGATATATAAATGTAGAAGGAAGTTTCCTTTGTTATGGATGGATGAATCCGGGGATAGCTTCCTATATTTTGGTGTACGGGAAGTGCCAAAAATTCGGGTATTGTTTTCCGTGTGATATATACATTTGAGTATGTTTTTAACAAGTTGTATATAAATTCCCAATGGCATGTAGAAAAAAATAATTTATGTAAATTTGGGTATCAAAAAAGCAAAAAATTTGGGTAGAAAAGGCAAAAATTTATTAACTTTTCTTTTAATATAATACATGTACATTATGTTTTGTTTCTTTGATGTTTCAAAACAATCAATATGTAAGTTTTTGGTCCTAAATTTGGCGCTGTACATGTTATATAAATTTTGAGATATGTTTTAAGTACATGAGTATATAAATTCGGGGCATGTTTCTGAGATCAATTTGGCACACCCCTACCAGAAAATATACCAATTGACCCCCGGGGAATGAATGGGCATTTGGCAAGTACAAGTCTACGAAGAAAAAATACTAAGAACTTTCAATGTATATCTCGTTTATTTATTCATACAATGTCTCAGTGGTATTATTCCGCCATTTTTGTTTAAAACTTGTTCATTTAGGTTTCATTCATTGAGGAATTTAACAAAACAGTTATCTAAAATGTTAATAAAGTTCCAAAGTATTTCAAATTTGCATTCCCCATTACTTTTACAACATTTTCGTTGCAAAAAGATGAACTAAAACACATGTGCGTTAAATCTGTTGCTGGATTTACAGAACTCAGAAATTATGCAAGGGAGGTAATTTGATAAAATAATTTTGTATAGATATCATTAGAGAAATTAACATTTTGCAATTTATCACTCTTATTTCAACGGTGACCCCTAATTCTTATTTTTATATGTAAACTATATAATGATCTCATAACACATGCAAAGTTTGAACAAAATCTATAATAGACTTTTAAAGCTATCCTCTCATATAATCATTTTTCTTATCATTTCTTTGTAAAATCCTTAAATTTTTAACTTCAGTTTTTGCGCTGAAATGCACGATGACGCCCAAATTTTATTATACATTTTTAACAGTTATACAATTATGTTTCTACACAGAAAATTTCACAAAATTCTATAATAGGAAAATAACACCCTGCAGACACCCTAATATATATAGTTTACATAGTGTTTTGACTGTTTACATATAATTTTTACAACGTTGAAAAATGACCCACTTCCAGGTCAGTATTTTATGATAAAAATCAGAATTCAACAGAATTGGTCAAAATTCAATGGCTTTGGGGTCAATTTTCAACGTTGAAAAACGACCAATGGGTCCATTTTCAATGGGGTCAAAATTCAACCTTACACCGGCGTTATATTTAACTACTTTTATATTTATCATAATAGAAGGTTCATGGTCGTAATTATACTTTTAAGATAATTAAAAGTCCCGAATTCCTATCGTTGTTAACGTTTGTTTTTGCCTTATTTGTGTTTTTCCTGTATAGTTTCCTGGCAGATTGTAGCATGTAATTGTAAATCTTCAGCCATTGTAGATGTTTCCTATTATCTCTTTTATTACATAGATGTTCCTTTTAAAAAACAGTAAATTCCGAAAGCACAAGATAAATCCAAGTCCGAAACAGGGTAAAAACGAAAATACCAGAAGAAGGAAGACCAAAATGAGAATTAACTTTTCCAATATATCATGAATTTACTACTGAACTACTACTGATCGAATTTTATTCAATTCTTGACTTATCATTGTCACATTGACGGATGCTTCAAGTAGGGAAGATCATGCCTATCCCTCCGGTTTACTTGCTGAGACCCGGTTTTGTGTAGATATTCACACTAGTAGTGATTTATTCTTGTGCCGCTCATGACTGCTTAATTTTGTCTTTGTTATGATGCTTCTACTAGTATCTGTGATACCTGTATATTGCCAGGTTGTTTGGGATCTTTGATTTGTGTGTTTCACTCTTATTGCTTTGGTATTGGTTTACCGATGTTCACATAGTTCTACTTTCAGCACAAAAAGCATTACTACTTTTGACACAATGAGAAAATAATCACAAGGTTATCGTCAATCATTTTCGTTACTGATCACGAAATTTGACGCAATTTGAAATAAAGAAATAAAAACTAAACTTTGATAACACAGAAATTAGTACGATTTATTTTGAAGAGAGCATGAAGACATTCAAGTTGTCGAAATGGCCAACTGTAGAAACTAAATTAACAGTAACTTAGATATTTACTTATTTCTCATAGAGACATACTTTCTTTTTCTGAAACATTCTTAAACTTCCTAGTGCAACACATGTACAGTGTACATATTTATCAGTATTTCATTTTGATTTCAGTTTACTTAAGGTACAATGTACATCTGTAACCTTCATCCGTGAAGCCGAAAACTTCACATTGTAACTGAGGTTGATCACAGTTTAGAAACTCTTCTAGATTTATCCCTCTAAACCAAGTAACTTATATACTACATTTCAGGACGTAGACTAACCTTGATTGCAGTTTTGATAACTACTTTGTCTCCATCCAGTACAACAGAAGTATTCTGTATAATAGTAATTTACTCTAACAAAGCGCCAAGCACAACATCTGAAATAAACGGTTGCGTTATGAGAACATTCTACAACAATGCCATTTGATCAAACCTTACAAAAAGCATATGGAATTACCATATTATATGAAAAATAGAAATAATAAAGACAAGAGGCATTTTTTTCAGTTCATTTTGAAGCAATTCCGATGAGATTTAACATATTCTAATAACTCATATATTACATGTAGGCCTTGGTTAATTTATCAGTCTTATATTGTATGCAGATCACCAACCCCGAGAAATTTGTTTGTATCAATCAATTCATCTTATTATTAGTTATGAAAATATATATAGTTTAGGTTGTATATTTCAAATAATTAAAACCCTTGGAGACTTATGGTATAAAATTATAAATCAATCAACCAATCAATTGGCCTTATCATGAATAATAAGGATGTATCTGATTTAGGGGTATTTTCAAGATTACTCTAAAAAACTAAACAACGCAAAACAAATAAAAAGGAGAACTTTCTTCCCCAGTACGGCCAACAATTCTGCAAAGCATCAATAGAACTTACCAAAGCGTTCTCCAGTAAGAGTTCGCCAGGAGGTACACCAGTAAACGTCAGAGACAGGCGTATAAAATCATCTAATAATTATCAAAAATTCTAGCAACCTTCGCTCAAAATTGGCAAAACACTTCTGATTTTGAAATCACTAATTATTAAAACACACAAGTGAATTTATTTATGGTAGTTCGGGGGACTAAAATCAAAAGATTTTTCTTATTTTTCTATGACTGAAAGTTATTCTAATTCACTTCAAAATTTTAATAAAAATCAATAGGTCACAGATCTCGTTTTTGCGGGAGAAGCTTCCGAAAATAACAAGAATTTGACCTTTTTAATATAGTCTATATAGGGAGAAAACAATTTTAGAAATGTTTATATGAATAAAACGATAGATTTTGGTGAAAACGTAGTATAAAGTATGTTAAAGAAATCTCTTTGGAAATATTAAATAAAAAATAGGGTCACCGATCATCTTTTTGACAAAATCGTGAAAATGTGATTTTTCCTTTAATACTTCTTTAGAATTATCTCTCTTTAATAAAATGAGAGTTTTTCCAAAAATGACATATTTTGTAAGCTGGTAGCATAAATGTTGCTCATTTCAATTTATTTATCAATGAATTATTTAAGATCATTTTACAACATTTTAATGGTAAATTCAAATTTCACCATATGCGTGAGATGGATGCGCAGTTTTAGACACCCGGACCACCTTATATAAATAAAAATTAAACCCCAGAGGGAATGAAATCCATAAAACTGGCATACCATCAGTGGCCCTTAAAGAGTTCCGATGCTTTGTAACAAATGCTTCACGCTGTAAAATCAAACAGTTGGTTGCATTTGCTTTAAATAATTCGATGGATTGAGTATAATTCAATTACCTTTGTGAAACGAACTCGGGCGTTTACTGCGTAACAAATCTTGGAATGTGGTAAATGTTAGAAAAGCAGAGCTGCTACAAGAAAATACCTGAATAAATTTCACTCGGATCACCAGGAAGAAAGGAATAAAGTTAAAAATAAGCTTTTGATGTGGTAAAGTGTGTCGAAGAACTATCAACATAATATGTTAAAGGACCTCCCGTGATTCTTTCCACTTCTCCTCTTTTACCATTTAATTGTAAACTCACCCACTCCAAGTTCTATATGCACATCTCCATTCATACCTCCATCCACAAACTGTCCTGCTACAAACGTTGCTGGAAAAAAAAGTCAAAACATTAAACTGAAACATAAATATACAGCTAGATTTTAAGTTCAAATTAGATTTTTAAAAAGTTAAAAGGAAACATCTACAATGGCTGAAAATTACAATTACATGCCACAAACTACCAGGGAATTACAAGCTTATCTATCGGATTTGCCCCTTCCTGAGTAGAAACACCCCTTGACGAGTTGTTCTTGGCTACAGTAGTTACTTTTTATCGGTAATTTGATTTAATTTGACCTACAGTGGCTGATAATGTCAGTATCAATGAACCAGCTGGAGATTATCAAGAAATCATCCGGTCGTTGTGAATAAGTCACGGGGGCGTTGCTATGTTTCAAGCTACTACTAGTCGTCTTCATACATCTCATACGTTCAATGGAGAATGCATATAATTGCAATAAACAATATATTTACTGTGCTAAAATAGAAATTTCAACTTAATATTTCGATTTTTTTATAGAGTTCTATGTATTCTTTTTTGAATTACCGTTAAGAGAAATATAGGAGATTTTGTTAGGGACTTCATCACGGCTAAACGCATCAAGCTCGTCCTTACGGGATCGCTTAATACTTCACATCTTACATAGTTTATTTGAACATGTGCATTTATTTTTCAGAATGTATCTCTTGTGTCTGCTACACTGCTTTGTATTTTGACTAT
This sequence comes from Modiolus philippinarum, assembly GCA_002080025.1. Classification (NCBI taxonomy): domain Eukaryota; kingdom Metazoa; phylum Mollusca; class Bivalvia; order Mytilida; family Modiolidae; genus Modiolus; species Modiolus philippinarum. The sequence goes on along the minus strand of MJUU01013972.1, from coordinate 81,200 downwards.
ATTTATTTTTAATCATGACAAACACATGCTCGACAACTCGAATTAGTTTTATAAAATGTCTGACAAAAATACATTTCTTTGGATTTTAAACAGTGCATAATGTAGAAATTTATAATTCTGTTGGAGATTTATTTTGCTTTGAAATGATGCCACATATTCCTATATATGATCATTAAATAAGTTTTGTGTTTATTTAATTATTAAGCTCTCTCCCTCTTGTGGTTTTTGTATGAAATCCCCCTGTTATCAATATAATTGTTTATTGGCTAATGTTGTTAATATAAGCGCGTCTTTTTTATATATGCCTTTTGATTTTTCAATCCTTTAAGAAAAAAAACTTTTCGAAATGCATCCATGTAGCAATGTCCCTAGAAGCAACACATATCTTTGCCCAAGAACAACTTTAACACTGGAGTTATAAAAACCATTCGAGTATAAACTGTCACGGTATGAAAAGTCAACATACTAGTTAAAAAAATAAATTTTTTTGCGTGATGCGCGAAAAAAATTTTCTGTCCAGAAAAAAAACCATACCCCCCTTTCAAGTTAAATGGTCGGTCCCCGAGTTATTTTTATTTTCATTGCTCGTGTAATGATTTGTTGGAGTAAACATGTGGAGAAATATAAATAAGCTCTCAAGCTGGCTGATAACAATATGGTCTGAAAGAACTTTGTAGTTATTTAAATAAAAAATATACCGAAGTTACTTTTAATTCATTTTCTACATATCCGCATTTCGACAACTTATGTATCATCAGTGCAGATCAAACCAAAACAATTAAATTTTTTAACCGAAAAACGTGTAAAAGCTGATAGAGAACAAATAACCAAAATGATCTAAATAGAAAAGCCAAAATTCAGCATGCATGAGGGAGGNAAAAAAATGTAAATTTTAGATATTGTTAGTCCCCGAGGGTATTCACCAACTAATCAGTACTTCGGTGCTGACCCAAAAACCGATTTTATTAAAACTTGACATATCAAAATTTTTACAAATTGCGTTTAAAACTAAGGAGTATCTCCCTCATGCATAGCTCTGTCCTTTGCCGAATTCAGCCTTTTCTATTTAGATCATTTTGGTTATTTGTTCTCTATCAGCTTTTACACGTTTTTCGGTTAATGGACTTCCAAATGTTTTGGTTTGATCTGCACTGATGAGACGAAATGTGGATATGCAGAAAATAAATTAACAGTAACTTCGGTATTTTGTTATTTCACCTAGTCAAAAGGTCAATGTGAGCTGTTGCTATCACTTGGCGTCTGTCGTCCAGTCGTCGAATGTTGGCTTTTAACATCGTTATCGTCTCCTATGAAGCGAATTCAACCAAAGTCATAGCCTTTACAGACATTGCTAATTCAATTCCGATTCCATAAGGAAAATGGCCACCAGTGCGGATCAAAGTGGACAATGGACTCTATGATTTCATCATCTGGTCTGACACTTATATATTGAATTGAATTTTACTGGAATAATGTATGGACGTTCCTTTCCAAAGATTGATTATTTCAGTGCAAAAAGAAAGAAAAGAAATTAAAAAAGATAAAAAAGGGAAACACGATCACCAGCAAGGAACATAGTTTACCGTTGAACCCTTTGGGATAATCATGATTTGAACATCTCCTTTGAACATCTCCATTTATACCAATGGCCTAACTTCGACGAAAATTACAGAAGTGATGTTTTGAAGGTCCTTGATAAAACTGCTGATTTTGTTACAATTTGAAATCTAAAAGGAAAAAAAAAACATTGCCGCCAGTAACTTAACAAGGATTGCTCATCTCAGTCGATCTAACAGAAAACATAGCAACCAGTAGGAAACATATTTTAACATTCGACTCATATTTTGATCAATTTCCCTGAAAATACTCAAACAAATTCAAAAATATTTACAAGAGTAATGCATGGAATGTCCTTCATTACAATACTTTATTTTCTATCGATACGATAAAAACATGACCTCTAGCGTGGCACTGGAACATATAAGTTAACACCAGTAAGAAGTAATTACACCTGTAAAATCTTCAGGTCATTGGATTCCAAAGCTAATTTAACAACGGTAGTAGATTTCGGAAGGAACAAAACACATGATTTCATAAATCGAAGTCCAGAGACCAGGCAAAACCTAGAACACAACAAGAGGAAAAGCCTCAAGACCCTCCATCCACAAAAAAAAAAAAAAAAAAAAAAAAAAAAAAAAAAAGATAATAATAAAAAAAAATAATAAAGAAAAGAAAAAAAAACACCCCCCCAAAAAAAGCACCGCAAATACAACGCTCAAAACTAAAGCAATAACAGTGTTAGCTCTGAAATAGAGTGGCAACAAGTGCTCTGAAAGAGTGAGTTTGTCCTGCTATGTATACAGCACCCGTAACACATACAATGGGCCAATTCAGTTTAAAGTCGTAAACCTAGCTTAAAATGTCTTTTCTCATTTGTGACACCGACATTTGATATCTATCTACAATGTCGTTGTGACGGCCATATAATTTCTGAAGGCACGAAAGTAACGTAGACTGAACATACTCACTTAGTAATTTCTGCAATAGTACTTTTGGTCTTTTCACAAAGTCACTGCATGAACGACAAGCTCTACAGCAACGAATCAAATGTAAATTTTGGATTTATGATTTTAGAATCCCCCCTTTCCTCGTTGTTGCTTCGGTATTCGTTTGCAAATGCATGTAACATATTCCCTCCATACGTTAGGGGGGGGTAGGTTCTTTCTGGCAAAGAACGGAAAGCTCACAATTAGAATGTCAAACTTACCACTTTTGTCATATAGCATGCATTTCAGACGTCCATGTTTATCAACAGGGGGTCCAATCGAATTGGTAAATGCAGCGTGTATTTTGGTAAGTGCTACCAAAGATGGCTGACGCGCCCCGCTTCGGCAACTAAAGGTCAGTACTTGAGAAGGTCTTATCGTTGTACATTTGCACATTGTATTCTGTAAATATTGCGTTTCGGCTCTCCTACCATCTGACAATCAATACGTGTATTTACTTTCATACAAAGAACGCTTTTCAGAAAGCTATTGAAGAAAAACCGACGAGGGGTAGGTCAAAATTTTGAACACGCCAACTTCATCTTTAGATTTCTATACATCGAACCCATTATATGTTACGTTTGTAGTATAGAATTGGTGCTTATTGATGGGAAAACATGTCAACGATTTATTTTTCTTAAGGCTGTTCAGCGTTCTGTTTATTTTCGACATTACTTCAAATTTTGGTTAGTGCAGTGCGGTGTACGCCAAAATTTTGGTCGGTGTCAGCTATTTTTAAGGTTGTACGTCAGGGTTCAAAAAGTGTCAATTAGAACTTTGAGATATTCCCATGGGTTAATTCATTTATAAAAGACTGCAGAAAATAGAGTATAAACTGGGCCACTGCTCATAATTTTCCGCCTTTTATTGTTGAAATGTTTACAAAAATCATTATTTTTTTAAAAAAGTTTCATCAGAAAGAATTTTGATTGATTTTATATTGCCAGAGTTTCTGAAACAAAACGAAAAGTGGTTTTCATTGAGCTTATATTCACATCATTTCACGAATTATAAATATTCCGAATTATATCTTTGTTAAGTATTTTTAAATAACTTCATGTTTTAATCTTCAAATCAAATTATTTTATAATTAACATGCCTTTATGAAGAGAAATGGAACCAACAAAATAAGAATTTTCAAAGTGTTTTAAACATTTGTACCTTTTGTAAATAAAAAATACCTACCAAAGCATAAAAATGAATTCAAAATGGCAGAAGACTCCCGTTCTCCCTTAATGAAAATAAAAATAGAAACATAAGTGTGCAAAAGTTGTATCAGAGACATATTGTTTTATATGACTCTAATTTTATAGGTCAGTATATATTTCTCAATATTTTGAAAACATTAAAACATCTTAAATTCTAATAGAGGAAAATAAGATATACACTAATATTTGGTAAATAATGGTTATTACACTGTAGCTACACTGTAGCCATAGAGGAGAAAAAAAACAGTAACCGAACTATATACTTTATTTAAATACGGGGAGCTCCATCATAATACAAATATTAACGAATTAACTCAAAGATTACACGTATTCATTTAATTTTTTTTTTAAATCCGCTGCTAAAAATTGTAACGTATTGGAGTAATATTCCCAAATTATTCTATAGTAACATATGTTCAATTTAATACAAAAGAAATCAAATCAGAAACATGCCTATATCGACTGCTTGACTAGTTCCCACTTTGCTGCCTTTAATTAAGGGAATTGTTCTAAATGTGGCATAAAAGCTTCCTAGCATAAAACTGAAGTAGGAGTTGTGCGAACAAACCATTTACCCTTTATGGAAGGACGGACGCATAAGCAAGGGTAATTTGCCTCCCGAATTTTCGTTGCAAGGTCATACAAATTTATGAAGCTTCATAGGCACTTTTAGAAATACAATACGGCTAGCACTATAAAATATCAATTTACTTATCAGATAACATCGGGACCGAAACTCTAACTTCTGCTTCATCAGTTACTAAGATTGCAAATTTAACTAAATTTTTATGTATTAATGGGTTGTTTAAAAGGCCGGTAATGAACAGCTTAGAATGTATTTTTATAATAATTTGATGCAGGTGTTCGTCAAGGTGATAATATCAATCCCAATATATTTATTTATGATAATTACTGATAATGATTTTGAAAAGTCTATGTTACATCTTTTAAATTAAGCGCCAGCCACCAGACAAAAATTCTTTCGAATAAGTTTCCAATGAGGTTATTATGTTAGACAATGCTAAATTTGACAGCAATCATTGATGAAATATGGACCTGTTAGATTGCTTTGTTGAAGGATTAGTATAAGGACTATTGTGACGTAGATTTGTCGAATTGGTTGTTTGAAAGAAAGGTGAAAAATTAATTTAATTATTTGTAGGTGTGCATCAAGGTGATATTCGATGCTTAAATATGCTGAGCATGATTTTGCCCAATGCATTTAATCACCAGCTATCATATTTAAGGATGGATTATATCATCGTAGGTGTGTGTCAAGGTGATATAGTGAATACTTATATATTCTACGATCTATTTATGATGATTGTCGATCATTATTTTGAATTCTTTATAAAGATAATATAAGTTACTTAGTCTGTGTCTATATCTTTTGAATAATCATCAGCCATCAGCCAAAACAAAAGACTGAAATAATTATTTCCATATGCTACAATGTTAAACTAATCTCCAAAATCGAAGCAATTGATGAAATGCGTTCATGCAAACTACCTTTGAGGAAGGGTACATTTAATACCTGTTGTGACCCAATTTGATTCCAACTAGTTGCTTGGAAAGTCTACAGTGAAATTCTTAGCTCGTCTTTAATTCGATGTAAGTGTGTCAATGCAAAATATATTTTTGCCTATTTAAGGAGGCTACTGATCACGATTTTGAAATCAGACTAAGAATTATCTTCTTCCTCTAGGCTTGGCTTTGGGGCGACTTACTATGAAAGTAATTGAACTTAGAATTATGTCAAGTTACTAAGTCGCAGTAAACTTTGGTGAAATACAAACCTTTGTTCAAGTTAAGAGCCCATCTAAAGGCTATTAAGATGAAATTCTGATTCGAATTGATTATTTTAGAGGACGGCGATAAAAACCCTTAGAATGTATTTAATTCGATGTAGGTGTTCCTCAATGTGATATAATAGAACCTATTTTAATATATATGTTTTTATTTTTGATGATGGAATCTATACTTAAGTTAAAATCAGATTACATGTACTTCGTTTGTGCTTATATCTTAAAATCATCACCAAACAAAATAAAACAGTGAATAAGATTCGATAAGATTCGATAGGTTACATTTTTAAACTTAGCTATCGTTTCACAGTTGTGTCTGGTGAAATGTGGACCTGTCAAATATCTTTGTTGAAGGGCTAATCTAAGGTCCATTTTGAACAAGTTTACTTCTATTTTTTTGAGTGTTTGTTTGAACGGTCGATTATAGAACCTTTAGATTGTATATAATTCGATGTAGGTGTGTGGCAAGGCAAATATATTTTGGTTTATTTAAGTTCACTACTGATAATCAGTTTTAATTCAGATTAAAGATAATGTCAGGTTCAGTACGTCGCAGCACCCTTTGGTGAAATGAAAACCTGTCAAAAACCTGTCAAAAATCATTGCTCAAGTTAAGAGCCCAACTAAGGACCATTGTGACCAAATTTTCATTCCAATAAGTTGTTTTAAAGGCTGGCGATAAAACCCGTGGCATGTACTTAATTCGATGTAAATATTCCCGAAGGCCAAAACCTAAGATATTATTGTATATTATGATGATTGAGTCTAGATTCAACTTAAAATCAGATTACTTCGTTTGTGCTTATATCTTAAAATAATCACCATACAAAATAAAACAGGTTACAATTTTAAACTAAGCTTTTATGCCACAGTAATCTTTGGTTAAATGCAGACCGGTCAAATATCAATGTTGGAGGGCCCATCTAAGCACCCTTGTGAACAAGTTTATTTCAATTGGTTGTTTCAAAGGCCGGCGAAAAATCATGAGAATGTATTTTATTCTATGTATGTGTGCGTCAAGGTGATAAAATTGGTCATAATATATTTGTTGTCTATTAATATTGATCATGATTTTGAATTCACACTAAAGTTAATTTTAGGTTACGTAAATCTTTTAATTAAAATAATCACTAGCCATCACGCAAAAATCCATTCGGGAATATAAAAAAAATAAAATTTGACACACTTATTGACAAAAATGAAGTCAACAAAAAATCCTTTATACTACATGTTTCACAGCTCACTGCAGATTTTACCCTAGTTGGAGGGTAAACTGAACAATTGTCTACCCAAGAAAAGTAAGGTAGCATGACGAGATCTCGATAAAAATAGATGGCAGGTCACAACCTTGGTTGAAATGATTAATTGTTACAAGTAACTAAATTCTTAAGATTTGTCCGGTAAGATTATAGTGAAGTGTATATTTTGTTAAATGCAGCCTTTTTGTAACTTTTCGGTTCCCTTGATATTACAGTAGAGACTTGTCGGTTAAAAAAATTGCAAACAATTTTATTTAAGATGATGAACATTAATTTTCTTTTTCCTGTTTCAGTGGAAAAAGGATAGTAAATCATAGGGAAGGATTTGTTTATTCTGATTAACAATATAAGGAAAATAATGAAAATATCTAAAACATGCCGAGATTTAAGTTGCTACCTTTTTATCATTTCAATTCGAAAAAACATTTTCATGATGATTTTGGCGACAGTATTGTATGATCACTTTAAACTATTTAAACTCCGTACATCAACCCAAGAATTTCGTTACGTTAGCTCAATATTTTCAGACTTGATTCACAGCAGAATGGATTATCATTTACAGCAACATTATTCAATAACAATGAAAAATCATGAAAGGATATGGAGTAAATGTACATGAGACAAAGTCTCTAGAATTACATTCAACTTGAAGGAAGAAAGTCTTCTTGTCATAATTAAAGCTTTTCATTGGCAGTTATGGACATTTTTACACAAATTTGACGCGTATCGGTATTTCAAAATACAAACGTATGCATCATCCTCTTGTTTTCCTGTCCCTTTTCATTCATTTTCAATATTCCAGAACGAAATGCAACGGTACTGTCACCTCCTGCAAGTTAAATTCATTTTTCTTAGGAAAAAGATGAAATAAAATGCAGATATCTTTTTGTAATAATACTCCCACAGAATTGGAATATATTGCACTTACCAATTTGGCGTACACCGCACTGCACTTACCAAAATTTGAAGTAATGCTGAAAATAAATAGAACGCTAAACAGCCTTAGGAAAAATAAATTTTTGACATGTTTTCCCATCAACAAGCACCAATTCTATACTACAAACGTAACATATAATGGGTTCGATGTATAGAAATCTGAAGATGAAGCTGTCGTGTTTAAAATTTTGACCTACCCCTCGTCGGTTTTCCTTCAATAGCTTTCTGAAAAGCGTTCTTTGTATTAAAGTAAATACACGTATCGATTGTCAGATGGTAGGAGAGCCGAAACGCAATATTTACAGAATACAATGTGCAAATGCACAACGATAAGACCCCCTCAAGTACTGACCTTTAGTTGCCGAAGCGGGGCGCGTCAGCCATCTTTGGTAGCACTTACCAAAATACACGCTGCACTTACCAATTCGATTGGACCCCCTGATCAACGCATAACGAAAAACAAAATGCTGAAAATACTGTGAATTTTGTTTCTGCAGAATGTCCTGTTTGTATCTCCTATCGGTCACGACTACTGAATAGAGTCTGGCAGAGTCTACAAGGGTTTAATAGAGTCTGGTGTTGATATATTACTATTTAATTGTAAACTATTTATTGCATTTTTGGTTGTTGAATGTCATTTTGTCTTGATATAAATAAAAAAAGGACTAATTATATGTTATTTATTGCCACGGAGATCGATCGGCGAAAGACTTTATTATTTTAGTGACGATTAGCTATGTGAGGGAAATTGATCGTTTGCTAAACCCTATTTCTTCAAAATGGCGGACATAGAGTCGGGTGTTAAAATGTTGTGTCTTTTACTTCTTCATAATTGATTTTTGTACATGTAGTGACGATTGTCCACATTATCTTGCTATGACATAAGTATATCATTTATTATTTGTTATCTATATTTAAGGAGATCGACCAGACTATTTCTTCAAAATTGCGGACACATAGTCAGGTGTTAAAATGTTGTCTTTCATTTCTGAATAATTGTTTTGTTTTTATACATGTTGTGACAATTGTTCAAATTATCTTGCTATGTTATCATATAAGTTATAGCATTTATGATTTGTAAAGAAATCGACCAGACTCAATTTTTCAAAATGGTGGACACAGAGTCGGGAGTTACAATATTATTGGCAATTTCTATGTTGTATTAATTAGTGTTCAATTTGTATTTGTAATTGTTGTGAGAAAAAAAAAGCACATCATGAAAAAACGGACAGAGTGGAGTGGACATAGAAAGGTTTAATTGGTGATTTCGTCGTGACAATTCACAAACATATGTAGTGTAGATGTTATCCGTATACATCTGGTTTAAGTAAAGGACATTTAAAGTTTTAAACTATTTCTCTTTTTATTACAACAAAGCTGATCAATTGAATGCACTTTGTGTACATATGCATTTTGATGATCATGATGATGATTGGGGTTCAACGTCCGGCTCATTACATTGAGTCCCGAGGTGGTGTATACGGCAAACGAGTTGAAAAGGTCTTTACTCCGTTTGATCCCCAGCCCAGTACTTCGGACACAGTTGTCGCCATGCGGAAGTAATCAACTCTCGCCAGACATAATGGGTATGAAAAACGTGTAACTTGGTTTATCTGTGACCCTGTCATATCCACCGCCAAAGTAGAGTATATTGGGGAATACCCGCCCAATGTTCCCCATGGACATGCCCAGGACACTTCAGTGCCATATCGCTCAAAGACTACCGAGCAGAAGGGCATTATTCGTAAAGCTCCCCGTGAAATACAGAGAGTTGTCAATACGGCCACCCCTGACGACATTTTTAACCATGGCGTTGTACAGAACGCCAAACACTACCACCAGACAAAGACAAGACCGCATACTATGAACAGACTGAACGTTACCGGTGACGTACTGGCCGTTCTTAATATGTTTACGACCAGTGACTTTGTGAAGGAGGTCATCGCGACAATTTAAGTTCTACCTTCTTGACCCCGATTTGTTTCCAAAATAATAATTTGTTAAGCAAATCTAAGCCAACAGCTCCCGTCATGTTGGGACCTATGCTTCTGCACTGGGATGGGAATTTTGACTCTTACCACAAGTTTTTTCCTCATTTGCAAGCAAAACTCGTGGGGACTGATCAGTCAAAATTAATTTTTGGGTCAGACGAAGAGTCAGCAGCTTTAAAAGCCTAAAGTTCTCTATTTTCCACAGACTACACGAGTCTTTTGTGCAAAGCATTTGAAGGACAACGCTTCTGATAATCTCAGAAAGGTTTTTCCCCAACCCCAAGTAGCTGAGATTAACGGAAAGTTGTTTTACCTTGACGGAATTTTAAGTGCGAAGGACCAGGCCACATTCGACGAAATACGTAAGGAACTGACTGCTAAATATGACACACGACATTTGACCGACAGGCTTCTTCCAAAAGGGGAAAAGCATGTGTTCCGACCTCGTCAGTTACATCCTGGCTTGCCAATACTGTGGTATAGCAACTGTAACGAGTCGTACAACACAAAAATCAAGCAGAACAATGACTGGAGTGCTCTTAAACTGCCCGACTTGAGTTCCAAGTTGTACCAACTCGAACAGTATCAAAGTTTGGACGTCAGGGGTAGCATTTATGACTCAGGGCCATATGTCCTTTCAAAACAGGCTTCTGTTTTGAAAGTTTCTTATGAAACTTGGGCCCAGCTCACCCCGGATCAAAGGTCAAGTCGACTTCTTCGTTTGCTGAACTTCAAACCTAGACAGATAGACATTCAAACATCCACAGACGGCAGCTTGACGATTCCTTTGGTGGCGAGACTTGCACAAAAACCTGGTATGCGGAAACGAGCTAAAATTGTAAAACAATTATTGCAACTTGTAAAAAACCTAAGATCATTTAAAAAGTCTGGTTTCATTTGTAAATAATAGACAGTGAAAGGCTTTTCGATACAGACAGACTTTTAGGGAAATAGGAAACTGTAAATATGTATATAATGTATTGAAGCGTCTTGTTAACAATTTTTCTGATTTTTAGTATTTAGTTTTCTTAACCCTCTTTAAATAAAAATTAAAAAAAAACATTACACGTACGGACTTTGTTACACATCTGCAAGACAGGGGGAGTAGCAGAAAAACATTTTACAGACGGACTTGGTTACTCATCTGCAAGACAGGGGAGTGGCAGACAAGTAAAATTGCTTAAGATATTAAGTGACAATCATTTACAAACGGCTGGACCCTGTTGTACATTTTTGTATTTAAACAATTGAAATATTTATTTTCTAAATAAAATAAGATAATTTTGTATGCTGATATTAGTTTCTTTTGACAAATTTTTATTTCATTGGCCTAATATTTTGTATTAATTTTTAAACTAAGATTGTATTTATTTAATATTTTTAGGTTACGAGTATAATTTTTCTGCAATTTTTTTTATTTTAATTTTTCTCTTTTCATTTTTATAAATTATTGATGTAATTCTAATTGATATCAAATAAAAAATAACTTGTATTAATTAATTCAAAATTCTTCTTTTTCTTAAATTATATAACATTAATAGGTTCTTATTTTTTCTATATATTTTTTCTATATATATTTTCTTAATGCTTGAATTTTTTTACATAAAAAATACCACTATAATATTAAAGCCCAAGGTGAGAAAGAAGGAGGGTTTAATCAGAAGATAAATTAATTTGCAAGAGTTGTCATTCTTGGATTTGTAATGTTATACGAACAAAACACGAAATTAAATAATTATGACAAAATCTAGATAGTTTATTGAATATTTTAATCATAAACCAATGACAGATAATAAAGCACTCAAGTAATGCATTTAGAATCCATTTTAATCAGTTTATTTCCCACCAGACTCGGACGATCTCTGTCCACCATTACAAACTATAGAGTCCATTAGCGATATCTCTCAAAATAGATTATGAAATTGATAATGCACTACTTTTCTGGTTAATAAGTGGATGAATACAAAAAAAAAAACCAATAAAAAAAAAAAACAAAACAAAACAAAACAAAACAAAACAAAAAACAACAACAACAAAAGTATCATTTAAATACACCTATAAATTCATATGTATTTATATATTAACACCAGACTCTTGTAGACTCTGCGAGACTCTGTTCAGTAGCACCAACTCCTATTACGTAAGGAATGGAAATTGCATCCCATTTTTAAAAATTAATTTAATAGATTTCTTTTATTTTTACAAGAATTCCGTTAAATAGAGTATGAGTAATAAGCTGTTTGCGAGTCCTGTCATATTTTGATATCAAATGTCCATATCTTCTATAAAACTTCTTAATGGGTTAAAGTTTGAATGTGATATAAGGGTAAGATAACACTCATTAAAATCGTCAAAAGTAGAACAAACGCGTGCCAATCGCTCCAGATTCACGAAATATATACACCCCGTAGGATGGAGGTAGAGGAACGTCGCGGTGACGAGAAGGGACAGAAGTAAGATATCCTTTTTATCATATCTTTTTAAAAATCAAACCAGACTCAGTGTTTATAGTTACGTCTAGAAAAGGACAACATTTCTAAAGTTTACCAAAAGTGTAGATGATGTCTACATAATCTAAAAAATGGGGATTGTCAAAAGTAAGAGTAATGTAAAAAATACCCCCTGTTATCATGGAAAATTGGAATAAGTTTTTCTCTGTTGTGTATGGTACTATTTTGAAATACAAAATATACCGAAGTTTTTTCATAACGTCTCATTCTATTCTTAGCAGAAAACAGAAAATATACAGAGAACAGAAAAATGGCAGATGGAAAATTTGTAGCCATGGATATGCCAATGACCTTTTGAAAAATATTGTTGCCAAAACGAACAAAATCCAGGATTAATGATTGTTTTTAACTGATATCAATAGAAATTAACTCTTGCATTTTGTTAAAACAGATTAACTGCAGACCAGAAAATTATAAAGACCATTTAATTTTTTCATAATTTGGATTTAATCAAATTATGTGGCAGCTTTCTATAAGAGTAGAAAAATCTTACCTGTCAATAGATGGAACTTGTCTTTTTATTGATTGCTTAAATAGAATTGTTTTCACATCAAAAGTCATTTACACAAGGGTTTGGGTTTGTTTTTGACAGTCTTTTATAAAAAGCTGCTTTATTTTACGTAGACACTTTCAGTACAATTTGAGACTTACTCATAAATGTGCAGGTCTATACTCGTTGGACAGATTGAGACTCTTCCAATACTAAATCAAACTGATCGGGAAAGGTCGAAACTTTTCCAGTATGAATTGAGACTGTCCAGGCAGGTCGACTAAGTAAAAATTTGATTTTCGAGATTTGTTCAGTACAGAAAAAAACACATTACCGAAATATGCAAAACTGCGAATTTTGTTTACAGATTCAGACTTGATTAGACTTTGATCGGGATAACTTAGGTAATTTTAAGAAAACTTTGGACGAGTACTTTTCAGTACAATTCAGCACACAAAATGCCAATTTCAGTCTTCCAGCTCTCTGTAATAAATACAGACAAGGAAGTCATTGAATGTGGCAGTGTGCCACGGAAGTAAACACTAGTTATATCTAATTACTAGTGAAAATATTAAGTACATACCAACTAGGAGATTTTTAAATAATATTATATTAGTTAGATTAAATTTCAAACTACTCAATACAAGCTTTCTGCTTGACATGTTTGTACGAAAAATACAGCGTTGATGTATATTTCATTACTGACAGAAAAAAACTACAGTAATTTTTTTAATGAGAAGGGGACAAGATCATTTTAAGATGACTAAGATGTGTCGTTTTATAATATCATCAATGTATCCAATCTAATTGTTCCTTTTTGACAATAAGATAATATGTAAAATATGAGGTCAAAGTATATCAATATCCATAAATTAAAAAGTATTTACATTTAATAAATGAACACAATTGAGAATGGTGAATAAAAGGATATAGAGTAAATATCCTAGTTTAATCCAAAAACTATTTGTAACCCCAATTAGGTGAGGGGGGGGTCCTTTTATATACCCTTGCACCCTTATTATATACAATTAATGCCTTTTGATGAGGTTAATACCACAATTAAACAACCCAATAGATGTGATTATTACCGAGGCCGTTTACGGCCGAGGTAATTATCGGATCTCGAGGGTTGTTAAATTGTGGTTTTAACCGAAATCGAAAGTCATTAATTGTTTTATTATATGAATAGCTGTTCCGAAAATTTAACGTTTTATTTAAGCTTTTCCTTCCAGTTTAGTTTTGATACTGTTTCTACTTTAGGGAAATGGATTTTCCCTGCTACAATATATGGGTACACACTGAAGTGTTAAAAAGTGATGTTAACCTCGCGTGCTAATTTGCGCGGTGATCATCACATTAGAAAACTAGGATTTTCCCTGTTACTATTTATGGGTACACCTTGAAGTGTCTAACAGTGATATTAACCTCACGTGCTAAATTGTGCGGTGATCATCACATTTTGATAAGGGAAGCGAAGTACTGATTTAACCAATCACAATCTTGTATATTTATAGTCATATGATAATGACATTTATTACATAATAAACACATATAAATTATGTTTTGCATATGTAATACAACCGGAAGTAAACTACGGATATCAGCATACTCAAGCTAATACAGACATTTCAACCCCGGCTGATAAAGGGTTATCTGCCAAAACTTCCTATTATCATTTTTCGTATCATCAGCCCTCAACTTATTTTCTAATATTTTCTTCAGCTACCACATAATACTGATAATAAAAATGCGATGCATTTTAGTATTATTGCGTAGTGCTCTTGATATTGGCATAGTAATTGGTTCGAAGTAAGCCATATTGATCTAAGGTGCGAAAGCTAACATGGTCTACCGAGGACATATAACTATGTCAATATGAAAAGTGATAAGAAATGAAACTTATATTAATGGACTTAGGTTCTATAATTTGTACCCATATTTTTTTGCGTTTTTTTATTTGCTCTTAAGTGATTTTTTTTTAAATGTCCTTTTTTAATTTCTTGCCTATGACTTAAATAAACTTAGAAGATGCCAGTGAAATCACAGAAAAATTTTTAACAATTTTGATAAAGTAAGTTGATAATAGTAAGTTGTAATTGGTAGTATCAAATTATCCCAAAATTTTGTCGATTTTCCCGCCTTTTTTGCCGTTTCCATGGCAACGGTGCAATTTTGGAAGTTCCCAGACCTTCCTGCACAACATTAGTATCTATGTTCCTTTTAAGTTTCATTAAGATCTGATGAGTGGTCTCCGAGATCTGCCCCGGACAAATTGTAATACGATTTTTGTCAATTTCCCGCCTTTTTATGGTTTCCATGGCAACGGTGCCATTTAGATCATCCATAGACCTTCTTGCACAACTAAACATTGGTATCTATGCTCATACTAAGTTTCATTCAGATCTGATGGGTGGTCTCCAAGATCTGCCCCGGACAAATTATCCCAAAATTTTGTCGATTTTCCCGCCTTTTTTGCCGTTTCCATGGCAACGGTGCCATTTGGAAGTTCCCAGACCTTCCTGCACAACAAGACATTGGTATCCATATTCCTGCTAAGTTTCGTCCAAATTGGACGAGCGTTCTCTGAGATCTGCCCCGGAAAAATTTTTGAAGAATAATAAAAATAACTAGATTTGCAATTGCAAGCAATAGCTGATGTCGCCCCTGGCAGCCAATTCGATGATTCCATGTTGTTCGCAGCGTCAAAATCTACCTAAAAATCAATTTTCGTTGAAATCGGACAATCTTGAAATTTTGACGTATTTTGGCGGCCATTTTGAAAATTTTTTTCGTACCCTGCACTTCTCGTCATGGTGATCTAACTTTCTGCCAAGTTTCATTTGATTACATCAAGCCGTTTTCTCAGAAAAGTCCGGACAAGAATCATTGGAAGAACAATAATAATAATAATAATAAAATAATAAAGAAACATAACAATAACAATATGTCGCCCCGACTAAAGTCTGGGGCGACATAATAATAAGAAGAAAAAGAAGAAACAGAACAATAACAATATGTCGCCCCGACTACGTCTGGGGCGACATAATAATAAAAATTTATAACTGTATCAGGATGCTGATACAAAAGTCTCCCAAACGAAGTCCTTAATCAGAAATCCGGGCTACAAAACACTTCCACACATCGTAGGCAACCTGTCTGTATAGTTTCATTCAATTCTGAGCACTTTCAATTTTCCCGCCTTTTTTCTGTTTCCATGGCAACGGATGCCATTTTGAAGTCTTGGACACCTGAAACCTTTTCCGCATGTCCTAAGCAACCTTCATGTAAATTTTCATCCAATTCTGAGCACTTTGATTTTCCCGCCTTTTTTTGCCGTTTCCATGGCAACCTGTGCCATATTGAAGTCTTGGACACCAAAAACCTTATCCCCATGTCCACGCCGGGTATTCCGATACACAGAACCGGAGCGGGCACAAAAAACACGGAGCTCATTTTTGTTTACATGCGATAGGGTGGGTACATATTTTTACGAATAAGTCAACAAAGCATATGAAATTGGTGTTTATAAATTGTCTTATTTATTTGACATATAATAAGTTATCCTTAGATAAAATTTCATTTTCCTAGATCCTTTGATAAACTGTGGGGAACGATTAAATCATCCAAGTTTGCTATTTTTCATGGCGATGTCTCCAATAAAAGTGATGGGACGTTCATGTTTTAGACCATATCCAAAACATCAATGATTCCGTCTTTTCATTAATATCTACTGGACATTTTCTGAAATTATAATTTCCCGGAATTCATTCGTTATATCATTATTTTGCGATTTATCCAACAAGGGTGCGTAATTATGGGCACAAAAAACCGCGGAGCTCTGATTAATAATGGCACACAGAACACGGATACCGGGCACAAGGAACAAAATCTATTGGAGAGAAGAAGTACAGAAAAATGTTAGAACCTCTACATGAGATTAATTAAAAAGATCTTGAAATGCCATATTTACTCAGAGAATGAGTCCCTATAGGGATTGGGTATATAAAGAAAGCCTACAAATACTACGATTGAATCAACAGTGCAGTGATTAGATATATTATTATTAGTATTCACCAACCCAGTAATTAGTACTTCGGTGCTGGCCTGAAAACCGATTTTATTTGAAAACTTATATCTAAATTTAGGAAAATTTGGTTACAACCAAAGGACTATCTCCCTCTTGCATAGCTCTGTCCTTAGTTGATTTTGGCTTTCCTTTGTAATTTGTTCTCTATCAACTTCTACACATATTTCGGTTCATGGATTTCCAAATGTTTTGATATGATCTCCACTGAAGAGACATAAATTGTCGAAACGCGCAATTGCAGAAACTAAATTCACAGTAACTTCGGGATTTTGTTAGTTGTTATACTGTTATTGTAATTTGTAACACAGTGAACATTGAGAGAAAACATACTTTGCTTTGTTTTGGGTCGTTTTATGTTGTCTCCTTGATATTTACCCCATTTCCTTTTTTTTCATATGTATGGTTGTTATATTTCATGGGGTATTAATTTTCGCGCTATTAGCGTTTGAAACGATAAGCGCGAAAATTTATACCCGCGAACTGTAAAGCTGGATATAAATAAACATAATAATTTTAACTAAAAATCCGCGAATATAAAACCCCGCGAATGTATCCAACACTGAAAATCGCGAAAATTTCGTACCGCGAATATAAAGCCCTATACAGTATATTGATGTACCCCTTAATAACATTCCGCTGTTGGAAACTAATACCGATTAAATCAAATATAGAAATCGACAAATAAGCTAAATAGGTGGAATTGCATGCTCAGAAAAAGAACTTTACCTACTTCTTATGAAAGATGGTATTGTGCTTCAATAAACACGATGTAAATATCAGCCAAAACTTATTATTTGATAGTCCTATTATAGCCCAAGTAAAAAGATAAGACTATGAGGTTATAGTTTAAACTCACAAATTCATTACCCTTTTGTCTCACCCGTGATGACAACTGCGTTAACAATTCGAACTTTAATACTTCTGTTAGTTGTAGGTCAATAGTTCTAGTATTTGATGCGCATAAGTATCAGTACAATTTAACGCAATTACCTTCTCAAATGACCCAAACCCCAAGTCAAGCATGTGTGACCACGTTAAGTTTTTCGCAAGCAGTTTGGACAGACTGTACTAAGGGTCCTAACCACATGATATTTGACTATAGTTTCGTCTTGAGGAGTACACACCACTTCCACGCCAACGACTCCTTAGCTATGTCCACACCCAGATGGTGTCACTGAACCCTCAGTCATGCAAGAATTATCACGTTAAGATTTTTACAAGCAGTTAGTACAGCCTGTATCAGTAGTCCCAACCACTTGATAGTTCACGTGCACTGGTATGTGGGTTATAAAGTTTGGTATTTTTATACATTGTACATGGCTAAACACGCTGTATATGAAGACAGGTTGACATATCGACAGGCCGACAGACAGACATGGTGAAGGAAGAGATTACATACAAAGTGAAATAAAGATATAGTGCAGATTTCCAACAGGATGACATACAGACTCACGGATTGACACAGGCAGACAGAACGACAGGAATACATGATTAAGCAAGACTGGTTAAAATCCAAGACGGTTCTGGTGGAAAAAAAAAACATTTTGGCAGTATAATTGGTGAAACATTACCTTAAAATAGGCGAGACACGTGCTTTTATATATATCTATATGTTAAAGCAAAGGGCCAACCTATAAAGTGTGATACGTAATTGATTGATTGATTAGTAAGTCATTAACGTCCAATGAGCAATATTTAAGCTATATCAGGAAAAGAACAAGTCAATATATAAAAACATTTTTAATAACAGAAAAAGAAATAAGGGTAGAAGAAGGGACAACCGAGGTAAAAGGGAAAAGAGGAGAAATGGGTAGGGACAGGAAATTTAGACTTCTAGTGCTGCTGATGAGGAATTAATTTCCGAAATGGCCATACAGCTCATTAAAATTATTGCAGTTGGAGTAAACATATGTGTTATGGTCTCATGTTCATTTACTCAACATCCTTTCGTAAAATATTCTTTACGACTCGCAGCGAGTCTGCTCTCCTTAGAAAAATGTACAGGGGATCTTTGGTCTGAATGGAGCGTGGTGTTTCTTCACAAAATTTGGCTTCAACGCTGCATGGTCAGGCTTTTGGTATTATGACCTTACTTCTTCGCATAGACAGCACATTCTCAATGCACCACCTTGGGACGCACCTTGAAGCTGTGTAGCCTGAGCGACTGAAAAACGGTTCAGGTGCCGGAGATGGTGGACAGTGGGGAATAAAGTTTATCATTTGACCCTATTGGAGCACTTTCAGAGATCTTCTCTGAGACCACTGGAAATAATGGAATAAAACTTGGCCACGATAGTCATTGGTTGATCCCCTGTAAAAAGGTGATTTCCAGCAAGGCGGTCGCCAGTTGGAAACATACACATTCCTTCACGTATTTTGCTTGATACTTTTTGAACACCTGTCCCTTTTTTGACACTTTCATTGTAATTTTGATATGTACTATATGAAAAAGAAAGGAAAGGCGTAAATGTCAAGGAGACAACATCCCATATCCAGGTTAAAAGGACCCAAAACAAAGCATCTAGGGGTCACCGTACGGTCTTCAACACAGTGAGGAACCTCATCACACTATTGTTACATTTTGGTTAAAATCCATGGCTCAAAATAAAAGCAAAAATTTCAGGGAAAAATCTTAAATGCCTTACTGTAGTGTAAACCAGTTCGGATTAGGTAATTATGTTGCTAGAATATTTTGCATTATCATTTGCATTAGAAGATACGGCCTGACAAACAATTTTATAATTCTGAGATTTAATCTTATAAATACTGATGCAAAAGCCATTATTTCAACGTTTTTAATCTTCAGTTGATATACTAGTTGCACACATTTGCATTTAAGTCAGAGCCACCGTAGAGAGCAAGTCAAAACTGCATAAAACTCTCATCAATTTTTATTTTCACTTGAATAAACTCCGAGTTCCTTGTATCATTTGAATGTGTCTACTCCGTGTTCAATTGTATCATACTCCGCGGTTTTTTGTGCCCATAATTACGCACCCTGGTTGGGTAAATCGTCGAATAAAGATATAAAGAGTGAATTCCGGGAACTGATACTTTCAGAAAATGTCCAGTAGATACTAATGAGAAGACGGAATCAATAACGTTTTGGATATTGTCTAAAACGTGAACGTCCCATCACTTTTATTGGAGACATCGCCATGAAAAATAGCAAACTTGGATGATTTAATCGTTCCCAACAGTTTATAAAAGGGTCTTGGGAAGTAAAATTTTACCTGTGGATAACTTATTGTATGTAAAATAAATTTGACAATTTATTTAAAGCAATTTCGTAAGATTTGTTGAATTATTTATAAAAATCTGTACCCACCCTACCGCATGTAAACAATTATGAGATCCGTGTTTTTTGTGCCCGCTCCGGTTCCGTGTATCGGAATACCTGGCGTGCTTCCCGTTAATTTTCATCCGATTCTGAGCACTTTGATTTTCCCGCCTTTTTTGCCGTTTCCATAGCAACCGGTGCCATATTGAAGTCTTGGACACCGGAAAGCTTTTGCTTATGTCCTAAGCAACTTCCCTGTAAATTTTCATCCAATTCTGAGCACTTTGATTTTCCCGGTTTTTTGCCGTTTCAATGGCAACCGGTGCCATTTTGAAAATTCCAAGACCCCATTGCATCTTTCGGGATAAGGGTCTATCATCCTGTGAAATTTTGTCAAGATCCGACCATTAGTCTTTGAGAAAATGGTCGGACAAATTTTTGGCGGAAAGAGAAGAAGAAGAACAAGAATAAAAATTTACAACTGTATCAGGATGCTGATACAAAAGTCTCACAAACGAACTCCCAAATCAGAAATCGAGGCTTATAATCACTTCAACACATCGTAGGCAACCAGTCACTTGAGTTTCATTCAATTCTGAGCACTTCAATTTTCCCGCCTTTTTCGCCGTTTCCATGGCAACTGGTGCCATATTGAAGTCTTGGACACTGGAAACCTATTTCCCATATCCTAAGCAACCTTCCTGTAAATTTTCATCCAATTCCAAGCACTTAGATTTTCCCGCCTTTTTTGCCGTTTCCATGGCAATCGGTGCCATTTTGAAAATTCCAAGACCGGATTGCACCTTTTGAGATAGGGGTCTATCATCCTGTGAAGTTTGGTCAAGATCCGACCAGTGGTCTTTGAGAAAACGCGCGGACAAATTTTGAGGCGGAAAGACAAGAAGAAGAACAAGAAAAACTAGTGTTCCTATGTTTGGATACAAACATAAAAGTCTCCCAAACCTCCCATGGACACAGGAGATGGCTTTTTATTTGAGTTCAGCACAATCTTGACAACCCATCTGTGAAATTTCATCCAATTTGGAGCACTTCCAATTTTCCCGCCTTTTTTCCGTTTCCATGGCAACGGCGGCCATTTTGAATTTTTTGGGCCCAAAAATGTTTTCTACTATTTGTATACATCCTTCCTGTGAAGTTTCGTTCAATTTGGAGCACTTTTAATTTTCCCGCCTTTTTTCCGTTTCCATGGCAACGGCGGCCATTTTGAAAATTTCAAGACCCAAGTGCACCCCGCGGCATGGGTATCTATCATCCTGTGAAGTTTCATAAAGATCGGACCAATATTCTCCGAGAAAACTTGCGGACAAGTTCAGTGGCGAAGAAGTCGGAAGAATAATAATAATAATAATAATAATAATAATAAGAATAATAATAATAATAAGAAACGGCAGTAAAACAATAAGTCTCCCCAAACTTTGTTTGGGAGACTTAAAAATTTATAATTGTATCAGGATGCTGATAAAAAAGTCTCCCAAACGAACTCCCAAATTAGAAATCAGGGCTACAAATCACTTCCACACAATCTATGCAACCTGTCTGCTGAGTTTTATTCAATTCTGAGCAATTTGATTTTTCCCGCCTTTTTTCCATTTCCATGGCAACGGTCACCACTTTGAAGTCTTGGAGACCAGAGACCAATTCCTCGTGTCCCAAGCAACCTTTCTGTAAAGTTTCATTCAAATCCGAGCACTTTGATTTTCCCGCCTTTTTTGCCATTATCATGGCAACCGGTGCCATATTGAAGTCTTGGACACCAGAAACCTTTTCCCCATGTCCTAAGCAACCTTTCTGTAAAGTTTCATCCAATTCCGAGCACTTTCATTTTCCCGCCTTTTTTGCCGTTTCCATGGCAACCGGTGCCATTTTGAAAATTCCAAGACTGGATTGCATCTTTTGAGATAGGGGTCTATTATCCTGTGAAGTTTGGTCAAGATCCGACCAGTGGTCTTTGAGAAAACGCGCGGACAAATTTTGAGGAGGAAAGACAAGAAGAAGAACAAGAAAAAAAAATTATAATTGTATCAGAATGCTGATACAAAAGTCTCCCAAACGAACTCCAAAATTAGAAATCAGGGCTACAAATCACTTCCACACAATCTATGCAACCTGTCTGCTGAGTTTTATTCAATTCTTAGCAATTTGATTTTTCCCGCCTTTTTTCCATTTCCATGGCAACGGTCACCATTTTGAAGTCTTGGAGACCAGAGACCAATTCCTCGTGTCCCAAGCAACCTTTCTGTAAAGTTTCATTCAAATCCGAGCACTTTGATTTTCCCGCCTTTTTTGCCGTTTCCATGGCAACCGGTGCCATATTGAAGTCTTGGACACCGGAAACCTTTTCCCCATGTCCTAAGCAACCTTCCTGCAAATTTTCATCCAATTCCGAGCACTTTGATTTTCCCGCCTTTTTTGCCATTATCATGGCAACCGGTGCCATATTGAAGTCTTGGACACCAGAAACCTTTTCTCCATGTCCTAAGCAACCTTTCTGTAAAGTTTCATCCAATTCCGAGCACTTTCATTTTCCCGCCTTTTTTGCCGTTTCCATGGCAACCGGTGCCATTTTGAAAATTCCAAGACTTGATTGCACCTTTTGAAATAAGGGTCTATAATCCTGTGAAGTTTGGTCAAGATCCAACCAGTGGTCTCTGAGAAAACGCGCGGACAAATTTTGAGGCGGAAAGACAAGAAGAAGAACAAGAAAAAAAAATTATAATTGTATCAGGATGCTGATACAAAAGTCTCCCAAACGAACTCCCAAATCAGAGATAAGGGCTACAAATCCCTCCCACACAGCCTATGCAACCTGTCTGCTGAGTTTTATTAATTCTGAGCATTTTGAATTTTCCCGCCTTTTTTCTGTTTACATGGCAACGGTCGCCATTTTGAAGTCTTGGAGACCAGGGGCCAATTCCTTATGTCCTAAGCAACCTTCCTGTAAAGTTTCATCCAAATCCGAGCACTTTGATTTTCCAGCCTTTTTTGCCATTTCCATGGCAACCGGCGCCATTTTGAAAATTCCAAGACCGGATTGCAAATCCTCACATGAGGTTCCATCTTCCTATGAAGTTTGGTCAAGATCTGAGCAGAAGTCTCTGAGAAAATGCGTGGACAAAATGTTGGCGGAAAGACGAGAAGAAGAACAAGAATAAAAATTTATAATTGTATCAGGATGCTGATACAAAAGTCTCCCAAACGAACTCCCATATCAGAAATCAGGGCTACAAATCACTTCCACATAACCTACGCAACCTGTTTGTCGAGTTTTATTCAATTCTGAGCACTCTGGATTTTTTGTTCTGTTTCCATGGCAACAGAAGTCATTTTGAAGTCTTTGACACCAGAAATCAATTTCCCACACCTAAGGTAACCTTTCTGTAAAGTTTCAACCAATTCTGAATATTTTCATTTTCCCGCCTTTTTTGCCATTTCTATGGCAACCGGTGCCAATTTGGAGTCTGAGAGACCAGAAACCAATTCCCAATGTCCTAAGCAACCTTACTGTAAAGTTTCATTAAATTGTGAGCACTTTCATTTTCCCGCTTTTTTGCCATTTCCATGGCAACGGGTGCCAATCTGAAGTCTTGGAGACCAGAAACAAATTCCCCATGTCCTAAACAACCTTTCTGTAAAGTTTCATCAAATTCTGAGCACTTTCATTTTCCCGCCTTTTTTTCCATTTTCATGGGAACCGGTGCCATTTTGAAAATTCCAAGACCTGTTTGCATCTTTCGGGGAAAGGATCCATCTTCATGTCAAGTTTGGTCAAGATCCGACCATTAGTTTCTGACAAATTTCAAGGCGGAAAGAGAAGAAGAACAAGAAAAACAAGTTATAACTGTGTTCGCAAGCGAAACACAAAAGTCTCCCAAACGAACTCCCATATCGGATTCCTGGGCATTTTAAAACCCCCTTTGAAAAAAAATTTGAGCAGGGGTTCCCCTTATAATTTACTTTATACATAAAGTTGAAATCAAAACATAACACACAGCAGAAAACACGTTTTTCTCAAAATTATAGCTTTTTGGCTTGGTTTCCATGGCAACCAAATGCTCCATTATGCAGAACAATGAATTTCATACCTTGTTTAAAAAAAAATTTGGGCAGGGGTTCCCCTTATAACCGAAATAGTACATATAGCTGTAATGAAAATACAATTATCAGTAATAAACGTGTCTTCTCAAAATTTCAATTTTTTGTATGGTTTCCATGGCAACGGTCCTAATTTTGAAATTTCTAATCCTGTGGGACCCTTTCTCACATGACAAACATCTTTCCTATGAAGTTTCATGGAGTTACAGTGACTAGTTTTCAAGATACAGTGAAAAAATGGTGAAAAAAATTCAAAATTTCATTTTCCCATAGGGTTAACATGGAGGACCCCACCCCTATTTGAGCCCCCAAAATGTACGCTTAATGGACCCCAATCTAAAAATGTTTTAGATTATGCACAACTAGATACATGGGGCTAACATGATACAAAGTTTCAAAGCTCTAGCTTAAAAGGTCTCTGAGATCTACTCTGGACAAGTTCTTCCGGACGAGAAGAAAGAAAGAAGAATAATAATAACAAGTTATAACTGTGTTCGCAAGCGAAACACAAAAGTCTCCAAAACGAACTCCCATATCAGATTCCTCGTCATTATGAAACCCCCTTTCAAAAACAATTTGAGCAGGGGTTCCCCCTATAATTTACTTTATACATATAGTTGAAATCAAAACAAAACACACAGCAAAAAACACGTTTTTCTCAAAATTATAGCCCTCTGGCTTGGTTTCCATGGCAACCAAATGCTCGATTATCCATAAAACCCATTTGATACCCTGTTTCAAAAAAAATTTGGGCAGGGGTTCCCCTTATTATCTTAGTAATACATATAGCTGTAATAAAAATACAATTGTCCCCTTATAATTTACTTTATACATATAGATGAAATCAAAACATAACATAGAACAAAAAACATGTTTTTCTCAAAATTATAGCTTTCTGGCTTGGTTTCCATGGCAACCAAATGCTCGAGTATTCATTAAAACCCATTTTATACCCTGTTTCGAAAAAAATTTGAGCTGTAATAAAAATACAATTATCAACAGTAAATACGATTTTCTCAAAATTTCAATTTTTTGGTATGGTTTCCATGGCAACCATAATTTTTTTGAAATGCCCAATACTGTAAATTCTTGTCTTACATCACACACAACCTTCCATTGAATTTTGACAGAGCTAGGTATAATAGTTTTTGAAATACAGTATAAACATTCAAAATTTCATTTTCCCATAGAGTTACTATAGGACGACCCCACCCCTTTTTAATGCCCCCTAATGTACCCTTAATGGACCCCCTTTTGAAAAATTTTTGATGATTGCACATGGGGTCAATAGTATGCCAAGTTTGAAACTTCTAGGTCTTATGGTCTATGAGATCTGCTTCGGACAAGTTCATTGCGACGAGAAGAAAGAAAGATGGAAGAATAATAATAATAACAAGACATGATTATGATCTTGTGGATCATAGAATGGCTCCCAAACCCCCCAGGGACCTACAATTTCAATTTGTCACACGAATGGCAGCCTCTGTGTAAAATTTCATCCAAATTGGAGCACTTTCGATTATCCCGTCTTTTTTCTGTTTCCATGGCAACAGTCGCCATTTTGGAAATTCTGCCACCGGAATTCAATTCCACACATCATAGACAACCTCTGTGTCAATTTTCATCCAAATCGGAGCACTTTTAATTTTCCCGCCTTTTTTCGGTTTCCATGGCAACGGTCGCCATTTTGGAAATTCTGACACCAGAATTCAATTCCACACATCATAAGCAACCTCTGTGTCAATTTTCATCCAAATCGGAGCACTTTGAATTTTCCCGCCTTTTTTTGTTTCCATGGCAACAGGCGCCATTTTGAAAATTCCGGAGGTCAACCGCACAATTCCAGATGGAGTTACAACATCCTACCAAGTTTCAATACCTTACGGCTTACGGTCTCCGAGAAAAGTGCCGGACAAATATTAGGGCGGAAAGCGGAAGAATAATAAGAATAATAATAATAATAACAAGTGATGATTGTGTTTGGATGCAAACACAGAAGTCGCCCAAAC
>MJUU01013972.1:41214-52813 GCA_002080025.1 Modiolus philippinarum | reverse complement strand
TTTTTTTGTTTCCATGGCAACGGGCGCCATTTTGAAAATTCCGGAGGTCAACCGCACAATTCCAGATGGGGTTCCAACTTCCTACCAAGTTTCAATACCCTACGGCCTACGGTCTCCGAGAAAAGTGCCGGAGAAATATTAGGGCGGAAAGCGGAAGAATAATAAGAATAATAATAATAATAATAAAAATTTATAATTGTATCAGGATGCTGATACAAAAGTCTCCCAAACGAACTCCCATATCATAAATCAGGGCTACAAATCACTTCCACACAACCTGTCTGTAGAGTTTTATTCAATTCTGAGCACTTTGGATTCTTCCACTTTTTTGTTCTGTTTCCATGGCAACGGAAGTCAGTTTGATGTCTTTGACACAAAAAACCCATATCCCACACCTAAGGTAACCTTTCTGTAAAGTTTCAACCAATTCTGAATATTTTCATTTTCCCGCCTTTTTCACCATTTCCATGGCAACCGGTGCCAATCTGAAGTCTTGGAGACCAGAAACCAATTTCCCATGTCCAAAGCAATCTTCCTGTAAAGTTTCATTAAATTCTGAGCACTTTCATTTTCCCGCCTTTTTTGCCATTTCCATGGCAACCGGTGCCAATTTGAAGTCTTGGAGACAAGAAACCAATTCCTCATGTCCTAAGCCACCTCCCTGTAAAGTTTCATTAAATTCTGAGCACTTTCATTTTCCCGCCTTTTTTGCCATTTCCATGGCAACGGGTGCTAATCTGAAGTCTTGGAGACCAGAAACCAATTCCCCATGTCCTAAGCAACCTTCCTGCAAAGTTTCATCCAATTCTGAGCACTTTCATTTTCCCACCTTTTTTGCCATTTTCATGGAAACCGGTGCCGTTTTGAAAATTCCAAGACCCGTTTGCATCTTTCGAGATAAGGATCCATCTTCATGTGAAGTTTGGTCAAGATCCAACCATTAGTTTCTGAGAAAATGGTCGGACAAATTTTGAGGCGGAAGAAGAAGAAGAACAAGAATAATAAAAATAAGAATTGAGTAAAAACAATAAGTCTCCCCAAACTTCGTTTGGGAGACTTAATAATAATAAGAAACGGAACAAAAACAATATGTCTCCACAAACTTCGTTTGGGAGCCATAATAAGAAACGCAACAAAAACAATAAGTCTCCCAACTGCGTTTGGGAGACTGAATAATAAGAATTGAGTAAAAACAATAAGTCTCCCCAAACTTCGTTTGGGA
Organism: Modiolus philippinarum; assembly: GCA_002080025.1. NCBI lineage: Eukaryota > Metazoa > Mollusca > Bivalvia > Mytilida > Modiolidae > Modiolus > Modiolus philippinarum. The sequence continues at coordinate 51,591 of MJUU01013972.1, read as the reverse complement.
GACTTAATAATAATAAGAATTGAGTAAAAACAATAAGTCTCCCTAAACTTCGTTTGGGAGACTTAATAATATAAGATGGTGTTTTGAAAATTGGACCTATACATCGGCAAACGAATACCGAAGCAAGAACGAGGAAAGGGGAAATTCTAAAATAATAAATCCAAAACCATGGCATTTCACAGCAACACGAATTGAGACAGTATGAAAAGGACATAACAAACAAACAAAAATGAACAAAAACGCCACAAAACTAAAGCACTAGCAGTGTGAACCCCTATAAAAACTGAGGTATCATCAGGTGCTCCGGAAGGGTAAGCATGATCTACTCCACGCATGGCACCTATTTAACATTCACTTTACAGTAAAATCACAATTACCTTAAGCTATTTTTAGCACTTGCAGAATGATATTAACAGTATTGAGCATGCGTGAAAGCTTATTATCTTATTAGTTCCGGAACAGAAACGAACTCCAGAATCGATTATTAAAAAAAAATCCAAGCGATTTATAAGAAAAAAGATTATTTTATAGACAAATTTAGGAAGAACATAACATCATTTCTATATAAATACTTTCCATTTTCAATGGTTTTTGAGGAGATGCAGATCAAAGAATTCGGTCCCTAAATTAGTATTATAGATGAAACAACGACAGTAGAATACCGAAGGAACAAGGGAAGCGAACACTACAAAAATCGAAATCCGAAGACATGGCAAAAACGGCAACAGAGAAAAACAAAGACAAAACAAGGACGTAAGACAGCTACAAGCACGGAAATAAAAAGACGACATTAAAAACTAAGGCACTCATAGTGTGATCTCCCATTAAAACATTAGGTGCTCTGGAAGGGTAAGCATGTTCTGCCCCGCTAGCGACACCCGTCATACTATCAATGAGGTATATAGTGTTTTGAAAGGTCTGTTTGGTAGCGGATAGTTTAATGTCATTTTCGAACCCTTAGACAGAAAGCCAATGAAATCCATGGCACATGTTACTTCTCTAACCCTCAAACAGTGCCACGATGAAATTTTGAAAAGCTTTTTGTAAATCTCTATAGTAATGAAATAATCACAAGGACAAATCGGCACCACAAACATCACTGACGAAGACAAAACTAAAATTTTACAGCATGATATACAAGACAACACGAAAAACTTAAGTACTGACAGTGTGAACTCTCATAAAAACCGGGAGTGACATCAGGTGCTCCGGATGGGTAAGCATGACTGACGTACAAGAATCAAAACATGGCCGATACAAATAAGTTCTTTTCCATCTGGAGATAAATAAGGTAACATTATGGAAAATAAAAAATTGGATTAAGCCAATATTGAAAAATCCATATTGGCCTTACATTATTTGTCATTCCTTTAGAATTTACAGTTTTAAATGTATTAAATAAAATACTTTAAGTTAATTAACAATGATTTCCATTTTAAAGATGTTAATGTACGTATGATTGCAAAAGGCACGAACAAGATAAAGTGATTATGTCCATGGCTGTTTAGCGCAAACAACGACTGTCTATTTGATTGATGCCTTTCGTAATTAAAAGTACAAAACCGAGATCAAACATAAATATTGATTTTTATAAATACGAATATCAGAATTTTAATACACTTTTGAATCTACCGCAAATATCTTGTTTTTTTACCTACATCAGCTCACGGTCAAGAAATTCACTTTCAACAAGGAAGTCTTCTCAAGTTATGATGTATCATAATTACATCTTATTTTGTTAAAAGCATATATTATTTCGTGTAAAAAATATATATACTAACAAATCATACAAACGTGGCAGACCATATCAGTAATTTGACAACCCTTGTACTTTCGAATTTTTTTAGGAATTAAAATACACTAGTAATTTGGCAATTTGGGGCGATATAAAGGGGTATATAATTATGTCAAGGGGATTTATGCTGAGAATACTGGCAATATTAATTTTGGAAAAAATGACTTTCCAAAAGTTTGGCGATAAGCGAGGTGACAAATGAAAGTAGGAACCTTCTTTTATTATATATATGGAGATTTAAGGTTAAATTATCTCTAATGAAAATTTTGAACTAATTTTAACATTTCTAAACATGATTCTCTGTAAGGACCAAACAAATTCAATATAGCCTAAGAAACGGCATTTCAGATATTTAACTGATATTCAAAATGGTTGATATGAACCTATGAATCACAAAAAGAATGTTAATTTATCATTATCGACCTCAATTGCCATGGTATCCATGACTTCAATTTTTTGTCATTTCAAAAACCCCAATACAGGCATTTTTTCAAACCCAAATATTCCAAGGAGGATCAATGCATATCAGACATAATTTTGTATGTAGTTAATTTGGATCATAATGGACCATTTCAATAACATGTTTAAAAAATTACACAAATATGAAATCAGAACGAGGATAACAAAGACTTCAAGAAATTTGCCTTTTTTCAATGCAAATTTTCGACAAAAATTATGCCAAGGACGGGTTGCAAAAGTCCGTTTTTTGGCCCACCTGTAATTTTGATATGTTCCAATGTAACCTACAATATGTGCAGATTAATATTGTAGAGGGTCCTCATGAGGGGGGGGGGGGTCCTAGGAATCAAATAATCATTAAATTTTTGCCTTGGTAATCAAATAATCATTACATTTTTACATTGGTAATCAATAAATTTTTGGCTTAGTAATAAAAAAATATATAAAATGGCAAGCTAATAATCAAATAATCACTAAATAAATGCTCTCGTAATCAAATAATCATAAAAAATTCCAGGGAGACAGATTAATAATAGCTTTGCTAGTTTCTGAATCCCTATATGTTTTTGTTTATATGTATATGTTATTATAATCATGTGCTTCATTGAATAAATATTTTTAAAGTAAAAAAAAAATACCCTGATAATCAGGTAATCAAGAAATCCATGACGGGCCTCATTGTACAAGAAAATATCAAATCGCGCATGTGCAAGTCACGTGATCACGTGATTTTACTAGGACTCTTGTTAACAGAATAAATAGAGTATAAAAAGAATATAGATTGACACGGTGCCAATATGATAATGAACATCGTTTTGATATTATAATGATGTGGTGCTATTCTATCCATGATATCATGTTTTTTAATCAGTTTGATTTTTGAAGGGAAATAATACAGTTAAGGATGTATTCTCCTGAGGGGTCAAAATTTTCCTGCATCAAGTTTTTCCCGAAACCTACATTTTTTCAATGCTAGGACCCTGAAAATATAATTGATGAAGAGAAAACCACATGTCCGTGTGCATTTTTGTGTGCTATTGTTATTTGAAAAACCCTATTTTTGACGATTTTGAGCAAATTTCATCAATTTTGGCCTATTTTGGGACCATTTGGGGCTAAAATATCGATTTCTAGCATCAAGTTTTCTCTCAAAGTTTCCATATTGTAAGATCTCATGAGTCTGAAGAAATATCAATGATAAAAAACATAGGTCCGTGTCGATATAAGAAAGTTTTGTAAGAAAATGTTGCTTTTTTTGGTCAAATTCAAGACTTCGTAAAATCTGTAAAACTCTAGATTTTTCAAAATTCCCATCAACTACACTGTCAGAACTCACCCTTTTTTGTTTAATTAGTTGGGCAATTATATGTTGAAGAACTTAGAAAAGAAATCATATGAATAAGATTGATACTTTTCTTGAAAATTAATTCTTATTACCCCTACCCCAAAATCGGTTAAATTCTGACCTCTATCAATGGTCAAATTTGGTCAAGAAGTAGAATTTTCTATTTCTCGAAAAACTAATGGTCATAGATACATAATTTTTTGACACAATCTTGTAGAGTCATTATATAATATATATCAATAAAAAAATGTCACTCATAAAGCAAGTTATAAGATTTATTCATAAACGAGATTTGAACGAGGCTGAAACCTCGAGAGAATACATCCTTAAAAACAGATAACACTTTATTTGAAAAATCTACATTAAAACTTCATTTTTCGAGGAAAATGGAGTACTTCGTCATCCGATTTTCTGATATTTTCTTGATATTAGTATGAATTCGTGCTTGTCCGACATATTTTCATGTAATAGTACATATTTTCATATATATTGATACAAATTTAAACAGTGGGCCCAAATAAAATGATTTTGTCGACTTAGACTCTTGATATTATTTAGTATTTGTTTTACTATAAAGCTAGCAGCATGGTTTAATCAGGTTATGGATATCCAAACCTCCCCTTTCTTTAATCCGTTTCCGTATAGTATAATAAACATACAAATGAAATCCAATACAGGTAGACTACTAACTCCAAGATCACAATCTTGAGAGGGAAAGAATAAGACAAAACGTAATTTAGAAAGATGGGTCAAGGAGTGCTCACCGCTAACCTGCCGCTTAGCTCAAGGAGCCTAGTCTGCTGGTAAAACACTGTCGTACTATGCAAAAAATAATAATTCAAAACTTGCCGAAGGGTTCGGTAAGAATCATTGTAGATTTCAATAGACATCAGCAGTATCAGTGAAAGACCAATATACCTGAGGTCATTGGATCCCAAAGAATATGTTTATAAAGAATACATGTGACGGTGTCAAGTGAATGTATCAAGTTTTCATTCATTTATATAGGAAGTCATTTAATCCTGATTTCTATCGGGTAACATTTAAACTGAGACAAACAATAGGCCCATCTGATTACTGAAGAAATTACCTACAAACGCATCAAGATACAAAACAAATATACTTTAATCTGATCTAATTTTTCTTTACTTCCTGATTGATTTCTTTGGAGATACTATCCAACCTGTTGTACGTTCTTACCATATACTCATATAGTTATATGAAATGATATTGGACGTGAACATAAATTGCAGGATACGTGTTTTGTTCACTTAAATGATGTGTTGACTGTAACGTTGTCTAATGTTTTTATATAAACAAATCAAAAGCTATTTTAATGCATCCCAATATGTTTTGATTGTTGAAGATGATTCCGCATCCATGACCAAAGAAAAAGATATATGGATGCAACGAATAGAGTGAATTTCACTCAAGTCGGTGAGAGATACATTTAATATGTGTTTGTTCGTTCATTGTTGAAATTCTCATGTTGAATTCAAGTTCAAGAAAAAAAAACATCATTTGCTAAACCTAACGACGTTTTTGTAGGGATTTCTTCCTGTGTGCATTTACACACTATTGTAAAATTTGTTCATTAATAGAAAGTTAATCATGACGAAACAAATACCTATCCTGCGTTCACCTCTTCATGCTTTTCTTCAGTTTATATATCCCAAATAATTTCAAAAGGTATAAAAGTGCCAACAATTTTCTCAAATTTGACCCTTTTGGTATAAAATAAGTCTGTCAATAGTTAAAATTCAATTTCTATCTTCTGTTAGACATCATTAATATGAAGGTACCTTAGAAAATCTTTGGAAAATTATCAAAACACTCAGTAAGAAGGACAGTACTGCAACCTTTTTACCTTAAGGGGGCTAATGGCATACTGCACATTGTGTATACTAAATAAACACACAAACAATGCTGGATTTTGACACTTCACATCACAGACCTTTTTCTTTTTTGATTTATTTCATTTTTTGGATATTTTTGAACCAAAAATTATTATCGTAAATTTCAAACTCAAATAAGTACAATACATGTTTTCGTTAGCTGACCATGACCTTCGGTTTCTGTTTAAACGCTTATCATCCTTCCCAATGGTTATATCAGCTTCCAGAGCACTTCCACATAACTCGTATCTGGTTGACCCGAATATTTCAGAAATTAACCTAGTTTTCCCAAGGTTTAAAAGGCAATAACTTTTTTTATTCAAGTTTTCACAGGAAATCAAACGGATGAAAAAATTCAAACATCATTTGCTCTTTCCAATTAGGTATTCAAAACAGAGTCATTATTACAAAGATAGATAAACCAAATGCCAGAAAATCTACAGAAATTGGGTCACTGATATATCCTGCATCACATTGTGAAGTCATAAAAACTCAAAAGAACGACAGAATAACGTAACAACCTAACGTTGTTGCAACATTCCAAATCGATATTATTTCGAGAATTTCGATCAAATTTCATCCGGTTACAAAACCTTAGTTGGTAAAATGATTAAAAACTACATTTAGCATGTTAATCTAACCTGGTACCCCTGGAAAATTTTTTCCATAACGCAAGCTGCACTTCAAATTTTACCCTAGGTCATCAGCAATCCCTTAGAAAATTTGATTGGCTGTATAAAACGCCACCTTGAATATAAAAAGTTGAATTCTTCTTTCGCGCGTTTCTTTGGACTGCATGAAAATAGATTGAATATAATTTATAGAAAAAGCCGACTGCTTTTCTTGTCCAGCCTTTGGATGGGTAAATCGTTTTTCGTTATTGCCACAGGTAGCCACAGAAATCCAATGTAAAACCATGTTCATCTCAATCAGCTGTGTTTATTTACATTAACACTGGATATTACGACACGTACTTATATTTCGAAATTACAATACACAGCGTCACATCCTAAGTAAATTTAGAGACATTCGGAATGTTGAATACAATCAATTATGAATAAGAGATATATAGAAATTATGTTTATCAAAAATTACATAAAATCAGCTTGTCCACAATAGTAACGAAATATCCGTGCTACACATTACATTAAATAAAAGTACATATAATTAGGTATAGATATATATAAATCAAACGAAGTTAACAGACTATATCAACTATATGTGATTAAGTTCTGTTTAAAATTGAAATTTAAGGTTCTTCTGTAGACAGAATATAGTCACTCAAAAATGCCTTTAAATAAGTTGTCATTTGTATATGTTTTAAACATATTTTATATGCAATGTTCAAGTTGTAAACAACCTTGATTAAGACCAGCAAATTTGGGGCCAAACACTAATTTGATGTAATCAAGAGGTATAAGACTGGTATAACATTTGTTTGGATTGATAGTACAACATATTATTTGCTTCCCTCATACTGTGGTTAAATATATTCTAGTGAGTGTCATAGAGACGACAACTGAATTTCGTAGCTACAACTGCATGTGATTAAGATATGTTTTTTTTCAATTTTTTTTTCAAACTTTACATATTTTATTCAACAACATCCTGTTACATTGAACCATAGGTAGCCCAGGGATAAGCATACCTAGGGGCCCCTGTTTATACAAACTGTCATTGCCAGGGGAAAAATGAGAGGCACACGTTTGAAAATCAACAATCATATTCAAGATTTACATTACACCAATGTACAATTACATTACACCAATATTAATAATAACATTAATAAAACTTAATTTACCTATAAAATACCTTCCCCAAATGGCTCACACCTATGCGCGGATATCCCATGAAATACTTAATAATGTGTCGTCATCACTTGAAGTTTAAGGATATTTGCTGCACAAGTAAAACAATGAAATCTCAAATGAGAATAGCAAGTAATTCAGGGAGGACGAAAGAACGAGCAACTGGCTGGGAAAAGAACAAGACAGGAGTAAAACAAAATGACCATCTTGTCTTCACATTTATGTTTTTCCAGTTTATGAACAAGGAAGCTTTGGTATTGAGAAAAAGGAAGTTGTGCATGTTAAAACAAGAAGGTTGGCATTATCAACACTATTTGAAGACAAGGGTGGCAGACCGGAAAGAGAGATTTAATAATTTATTAAGTGATATAACGTATTACGCGACTTATTATTCTGAAGCTTGGATTGATGCAAATTTGATGTAAAACACGTTTCATGTTATATAAACCATCGATGAAAATAACTAGTATCAATTTGACCATACTGGACATTGGAGGGTTGTTTCGTAGTTGCCGCACTTTGTATTGTCAAAATACGCCCATGTGCACTGTATGTAAACCGTAATAAAATTATGCCCTATAATTATGTAATATGTACATTTAAAGGTAAAAATAAATAGATAGAAATATATTAAGAAACCAACGAAGTCAGAAGACAGAATGCATAGAGTCAGAAAGTGGTATAATCTGAATTAAAAAAAAAAAAACATTATAATTTTATCATTACTTGTGAAAGTTTATTCTTTTAAATTAATTTGTGTAGCTCATTCTTCAGCTTGAGAGGATTTCAATAGTTTTACTCCCTCAAAAATTTACATTTGCATTCTCTTATTTGTTAGCTCCTTAGTATTTTTACTTGCAGATGGTATTTCAAATAACAAAATACCGAAGTTACTGTGAATTTAGGTTCTGCATATGCGCATTTCGACATCTTTTGTCTCATCAGCGCAGATCAAACCAAATGATAGGTGGTCATAATGGTTATAAAAAACTTGAGAAGTCATAATATTGAAAATCAAGCACACTTCAAAATTCTGTATTACAAATTAACTAGTATTCAGGAAGTTCAGCAATATATAATATTACGCAATGAACAAATAAATATATAATATAATGTTTGGATAGTGCTTCAATTTCAAATTTTCTATCTTTTTTTTTTTAATTTATAAGACAATATTTTATTCAGCTATATTTATTATGTCCTTGTCATACATTTTATTTATTACAATACGGTAAATCATTTATAGTTTGGTGTATTGTATATCTGAATTATAATTTCAACTCTTACTGTTACTATGACCTATGTGTAGAAATATATTAAAATGTATGATAAAATTTATCATGGGTACCATATTGTATAGAAAGCCTACAATTACAGCATTCCATCAGTATGGCTAATTACATATCGAAATTTCTGTAAACTTAATTTCTACACAATGGCCAATTCGGAAACGTATGTGCAGATCAAATCAAAGCATTTGGGAGTCCAAAAACCGAAATATGTATAAAAGCTGATAGAGAACAAATGTAATCAGTAACATAGCAAAATTATGCTTTGTGAGACATTGATTTGTATTCGCAAAAACAGAACATTTGCATATGCAAATTAATAGTGTTCTTTTAGTTTGTGATTGCAACCCTATTTATCAAGAAAGGTTACTTTTATGCTGCAGTACTGATAAAGTAGGATGACTTGTTGGTCCATTCTACATTTCCATCCTCAGACAGTTATCAGTTCGAAGTGTTGAAAATATGTGTTTCGAAGAAACCCTTAACTGGAAACTTGACTGGTTTTTGTTTATTTTAGTGAGCCTGCTTCCAAATTCCAACTCATCAATTCCTAATTATCATCACTGGGTCGATGCCTCTGGTGATGGATTGTTTTCACCAACCCAGTAGGACGTACTTCGGCGCTGGCCCAAAAACCGATTTCAGGTGGATACTTGCAATATCTAAATTTAAGTAAAATACGTTTAAAGCTATGAGGAACCTCAGTCGTTGGTTTTTCTATGTTTATCCTATTAGTAATTCGTACTCCATCAGCTTTTACACATACATTTTTGTATTTCAGTTTATGGATTTCCAACTGTTTTGATTTGATCTGCACTAAAGCGGAATTAGTTGTCGAAATGGTCGTTAAAAACAATATTCACAGTAACCTTGATATTTTCTTATTTATTAACACTTTGGCGGTGCCAAGCTGGCGATCTGTTAGTACCTGCAGGTGCTCGCCAACCCGGTAGCCAGTAGAACCGAAATCAAATTTTATTTGGAACCTTGCAATATCTCAATTTAACCTGGCAACCATCAGCTTCTTGGAAAGATATTAAAATAGGTAATAAATGATTACAAAGTTGGACTATACACTTGACCTCTATCTTTTATAAATGGGTTTCGGAATTCCTTTAAAATGTATGTAGATGTTGTCATGGCAAACATTTTATCACTTTACTCTTGAGCTATATCTTTTATTATCTCGGAAATAAATGACGAAATACGTAAAAATTGTAAAATTTCTTACATCAGTTTCAGTATTTCTTTCAAAATGAAAAATAGGTAGATATGGTCATGGAAAACATTTCAATAATTTACACTTGGCCTTTATCTTTTTAAATAGTTTCGGAAATAAATGACGAAAACAGTACAAATTTAAAAATTTTCGTGATTAAAGGTGATTAAAGGGCAATAACTCTTACATTGGTTTCAGAATTTCTTTCAAAATTGAAGAATAGATAGATCTTATCATGGCAAACATTTTATCAAAATACACTTGACCTCTGTCTTTTGTAGTTTTCGAATATAAAAAAAAACTAAAAAAGATGAAAATTTTGAAAAATCGATAAAATAAGGGCAATAACTCCTACATGGAATATCAGATTTCCTTCAAAATTGCAGGGTGGGTAGATCTGGCCATTCTGAACAATTTTACATTTGTCAGACTTTTCATATCTGTAACAGTTGTCGAGTCATTGGTCGAAAACTGCAATTAACCCTTATGTTCCATTGTTAGCAACAGCCGAAATGTTGGTTGGCCGGCGGAAAAATCCCACATCAGTTTGACATTGGCGGATCCAAA
>MJUU01013972.1:6429-25623 GCA_002080025.1 Modiolus philippinarum | reverse complement strand
CCCCCCCCCGAGCCGATATGTCACCCCTCGCTATCGCTCAGGGTAAAATATTATGCATAAAGGGCCAATCCATGGTAAAATCTGTTATCAGCTCCCAGGAATTATTTCTTAATTTTAAATTGTGAGAACCAAGGTTGTATACGTCCTTGTGAGAACGTACAAACTTAAATTCTGGTGATAGACATGCCATAAATTGTCATCATTATATTGCTATGAATTACCTATTGTGCTATTATATTCATTTTTCTATCTACGGGCATTTTAACGTCAGTCAATAGGTTGTTTTCATGCATTGTACATATGATTTCAAACAAACATATTTCCGGCAGATAAAAAACACCCGAGAAAAACCAACTCGATCATAACAAATGAAATCGGATTTTATCCATCATTTTTCAGTAATATATAATTTCACATTTTTCTCCAAGTTTTGGGAAAATTGGTGTCAGTTACATGAACAGGAAACATACATCATAATTTTATTTAAATTATTTAGAAGGAGCAGACGCAAGTGGTGCATTGTGAAGAGTATTGTAACATGATGCAAATCTCTGCATCTGTCTCACCATCGGATCAAGCATTGAAAAATGGAGATCAATACTAGTTTTTTTTTTCACTTTTTGTAAATGTACGCCTAAATTCTGCATGAAATTGACTGAAACATCAAGAAAAAGCGGGGTTTAACTACAGAAACATCTCTGTCCTATTTGACTGTTTTGAACCCATAATTTCAGTTTCAGTTGGCGATTTCGTTGCATTGGCGCCTTCAATAGTTCTTTGCAGTTACTTTTGGCCCCAATTCGACTGCCACTCCAGGTCAACACAGAGGGAGACAAAAGATACAAACAATTTCCTTGAGCAGAGAGACCGTCTCAAAGGCGTATATCAGTTAAATAACAAGTCCTGCTTATTTATTTCACGAAATGTGTGAAATTTCATAATGAACTTGTGCATTGCAACACTGTAAATGAATTTAAAATTTTGAGTGTAAATTATATTAATCCACAAGGACACAATATACGTGATTGAATCTTATAAGTGACAAAATGGATCGAGAGAAAAGAGAAATTCCTAGTCATGGATCTTGAAGAACTCTGTGATGAATTTCATCACATATTTAAATGCTCAACTTTAAATTATATTTTGCTTTAACCCATTAGGGTTTATTTGTGCAAATGAAGTAACCTATAATCCACACTAACCTGGATTATCTGGAATACCTGATATGTATATTTCACGCTGGTGTGTGATTAATGCAGATATTGTATTTTATATCTACTTTATATATATTGTATTTGCTTGATCCACACAGAGACATATAATTATACGTCTCTGATCCACAATATGTGTAATATGCAAATAAATAAATTATTAAAATTATGCAACATGCAAATTTTTCATAATTTTTCATAAAGCGTTTTGAGCACACGCCGTCGAATGAAAAATTAGGAAATAGGTTTGAGTGTTTTTCTTATCTAAATAATTATACCTTGGTCACTCTAGTAACTAAATAATTTCATAAAATTTTGAATTGAATTAACCAGAGAAATTATTCATAATTCAATTTAAGAGAATCCTGTTATACAAGGTAACTGGTTGAACATTTTGAAGTGCAAATGTTACATCTATCTCGGGGAAGTCCTTGCTCCTGACATAAAATGAGATTATAAAATAATTTCCGAAACGTTTAATTTGAAAAGAGACATATCTCCGTCATTCAAAGAATAATATTATTAATTAATTGCAGGGACAAATATTTCAAACGTTTGCAATTTACTATCCCTGAAAATAATTCTTTTTTATAGTTACCCAAAACTGGTATTCATGTATGTATATATATATTGCACTGTAGATGATATGATTTTATGTCACTGTTTTAAATTTTGTTAGTGAAACGGGAGTATAAACACATGTGGGAGTAAAACATAAAATTTAAACAAATTTAAACATAAAAATACAAACATACTTATTAAGAAAATTAATGATGAAATTGTTTATATCCACCAAATAAAAATGCATTTAAACGTTTCAAGTGTGTTCAAAAATCATGAAACTCTGTTAGAAAGGACGTAGGACTAAATATACGTCCTTGTATAGAAAGTAACAAATAATTTGGCAAACAAAAATTGATGTTGAACTAGATTCATATAATATACAGGTTCGTATGAGACATGTAAAAGAAAGGACTTGTGAATTTTATTTCGTGAAATTGTTAAACAGGCCATTGTGTACTTTTTTTTAAACGGGAATAAAATCCGTTTTATCGGGTTTGTGTACTTGGTTTTATCCACTCAGTACACAGGTATATTTGATTATCTCCCATGAATACTGGCGAATACACAAATCCACGAGGAAGGTGAAGAAAAGCTGATTTTTATCACGATTTAAAGACATTACAGGACTTAATAAATAAAATTGATTACATTGGTGTTGTTTTGTTCTCATCTGGCTACAAAAGATTGTTCAACCGACAGAACAACGTTCAGAAACTGTCGTACCTCGGGAATACACAATTTCACAGTTTTTATAATAAATTTGATTTACTATTTTAACTTTTTGAAAAACTGATGATGAACATTCATCATCTATTGCTGATATCTACACACGTACGCGTGGTCGAGACTAGATCTATCTATCGAGTGTACAGGTAACCGTTGCTATGCAGACCGTCACATTTTCGACGGAAAGTCCGAATTTTCGCTGGAAATCTGAATATTCACAGGTCATGACGAATTTTCACAGGAAAGTACAAATCTTTGACGGACTGTCTAATTTTCAGGGGAAAAATCCTAATTGTTAGGCTTTCCAGCGAATATCAGGACTTTTCCATCCAAGATTAGGACAAATAGGTTTGTAGTGATAGAATAACTGGGATGAAAAAAGTTCGTCACACGTTATGACCAGATTTTTTACTATCCAATGCAGGTCATGACCAGATTTTTGGTCATTAGAGGTTGACAGGTATGAACTGACATTCTGCAAAGTGTCAAAGGTTCTATTAATTTAACTTGAACAGAGACATATAAAACCTATGTTTTATGGTTTTATACAAAATGTAAGTCTATGGTTTGGAGTTGGAAATTAATTTTCTGATGCAAAGTTCAAAGTCCACAAAGTTTTGTAGTACATGATACATCTCCTGAGACTTCTCTTCAATTGTCATTGCTAGATATGTAACGATTTGGGCGTGCAAATCTTTTCGTGGAATGCAGAACATGTTAACTTCGTAAAAGCACTAAATACAGTGAATAAAGTTTGCTTTTTTTACTTCAAATTTTACCTCTTGCTAATGCCATGATTGTGTAAATTGCCGGTTCCGGTGACAGTTCGGTGAGGATACGATGGCAATCCGACATACAGATTTTGCTTTAAAAACAGCCGGAAAATTTATAAAAAATCATGACAATGACCACAATTGATTTTAAATATTTGATTTAAAAAACCCATAGTTAATGCATTACACAAATGCAATATTTCCTTCATGGTGTTGAAAGAGCAATCCGATAACAGATGCATGTGACTCCAGTGCGGCAGTACTGACTCTAATTTGATTGTTCCTGTTTTTGCAGCGTGTTTGCTTGATGTACATTAAGGTGTGCTGCCCACACACCTGAGTCGATCTGGTCTTTTTGTCTGCTCTTTCATTTATAATAAACCCGTTTTAATTTGTTTTGATGTATGTGTTTAAAATGTTTGTTAAATATCTGCGAATGCTATTTTTTTTTATTTATGTGTTTTATCGGCTATTATAAAAATAGGTGTGACCTATGAGGGGGGCGTAGCAATAATATACAACAACGATGAACCAAGTCCCTACCTTTACTACTATGATAGAATGCTTTGTATATTACAACAACAAAAAAGTAAAAATAATTTTTCTGATTCTTGACTGGGACTAATATATATATATATATATATGTTATATTAGTCCCAGTTCTTGAAAGGCCCATAACCCTGTCAAAAACAAATTGATTGGAACCAAGCTCGAAAGACAAAATTCATCTGTAAATTCAAAGAGGTAGACTCACACAAAAATCAATACCTGCAATGGTTTAGAAAAAGAGGTAATGTTTTTTTTTAAATCATAGTTCAAACCCATAATTTGTCAAGTTACATAAATGATATGTCGAATTGCATAAACTCACTGGCAACCACATAGCTGCGGAACCGTACCTCTTATTGTCCTTGTGCTGATTTTTTTTATAGTTGCGGACCATATAGTTGGCGTTCTCGAAAAGTTTTCTTTTATAACAAGTCTGTCAATGTTTCTGTCCAAAGGTGGGCTGTTGATGCAGTCGAATAAAGATATTTCTAAACAGTTGATTGATTGATTAGTATAGAGCTATAGAGCTACGGTTCCGCAGCTACCACATACTTATTTGCTGACGATACCAGGGTGGACAAGTGGGTCTAGCCACTTTTCGGGGATGTCTGGATCGGGAAGTTTTTCAGCCCGGGAATTCAAGATTTCTATGATTTAAGCCCGGATGTCGGGAAATGAATGAACATGGAATCAGGACTTCATCAGTTTTCAAGTTCCTTTGTACTTCTGGATTTTGTAAAAAATAAAGTCGGGATTCCGGGATGAGACCCCCTCCAGTCCGCTCTCAGGGTGTAAATATAGGGAAATCTAAAACAACAAGATGAGAACTTTAGTTGAAACTCTGACAACATTGCTGAAATTACTAAAGTTCCATCTGAACAAATGTAAAGTGCTGTCTGTATCTAAAAGAAATGAAAGTGAGGAGGAAAATTACCATTTATACAATGATGACGAAGAAGAAATCAAATCAGTAATCAAAAGGCGAAAAGTATATTGGGGGTATTAGTGAACAAGAATATATCATTTACCAGACATATAAATAACTAAATACCGAAGTTACTGTGAATTCAAATTCTGCATATGCACATTTCGACAATATATATAATCAAATTAACAAAGCGGCCAATCAGAAGAACTGATACATATCTTGATGTACAGAGCTTCAAATACATGTACCTTTTTTCAAGCCCTTGTGAGACCACATCTTGAGAATGCTGCAGCAGTCTTGACTCCGTGCAGATATTGTTATGTTGAAAAGATAGAAAATGTACAAAAGCGAGCTACCAAACAAATCCCGTCGCTTAAAAATATGAATTACAAACAAAGTCTATGGATTCTGAAATCTTAAAATGCTAACACCAACATATAGTAGTGCTAGAGGGGACATGATTAAGGTTTTCAAAATATAAAACAAGATTTATGACAATCAGGCAATACATGGAATGTTCGAATTGAAGGTCAAACACAAAAGGTCACTCAAAAAAGATAATAGATAGATAGATAAATATGTTTATTCCAATCAAGGGCCCAGGCAGGGCAAAGTCATTACAAGTATTACATTATATTACATCATATTAAAAAAAGACAGTCATATACAATAAACAATATGTATCCACCCCTATTAAGCTGAGTTCTCGATAAACAGTTTAGGTAAAAAGGCTTCGCGTGTAATTGGTTTAGTCCGGTTGGATAATGTTTTGCCCGGTTGAGAAAAATGTAAACAAATGTCTAATTTTCAATAACATTGGATAACGTTTTGTTCCGGTTCAGGATGTTTAGGTACGGTTTTTGATATCTGAACATTACCTTTACCTAAACATTACCCAGCTTGGTAGGGGTGGTATCCAGAGACGATTAAACACATGATAATAGTAATATTAAAATAAAAACATGTAAGTCAAAATATATTTTTTTACAAAACCATAGCCCCCCCCCCCCAAGTTAAATTGTCGGTCCCTAACTAGAAAACAGACAAGACACACAAAGGCTTAATAAATTTCCTGACTTAGGACGGGCGTAAACCTGCTGCGGCGACGAGGTTAAACTAGTTTTATTGGGCCCAAACCTTCCCCTATAACCAATGTGATAAATCAAAAAACATGTGATAAATCAAGAAAACAATAAGTATTTCAACTCTAACCTTTTTGTATCATCCGTGCTTTGGCACATGAAATAGAATCATTTTCTAAATTTTAAACAAACTGCAAAAAGTGTTTTTGGTAGAGTATAAATTTTTTTCTCTGTTTTTAGGGAATTCTTCTTTTCATTTGATTAATGCTTTACTTTATTTTGTTGTTATTGCACATTTGTAAATAAAATTTAAAATAATGGATATCAGGTATCTCTCGAATAAGGGGCAAGGTACTTGCCGCTACACATCCCAGGAGGCCAAATCTGGTAGATCACTGACCTATCCCATCACAACTTGGTGCCGTGACCAGAAAATATGTTCCCTCAGTATTGATTAAAACATCTTTTGCTTGATTATTGTGTGTTTCTGCCTTTACTTTGTATAAATGATTGGGTTCGCAGTGGCGAATCCAGACTTTCTGCTAAGGGGGACCCGACTCATATTTTTTTCAAAAGGGAGGGGAGGCGAAACCCAATTTTTTAATCCCCCAAGGAATTTTAAATATTTTCCAACCTAAGGGGCCCGCCTTAATAATTATTAATAGTTTGCAATGAGGATGACCGACCGTTTTGTATTTTCTTACTTGAGTTATCATTACTTGAAATTGATCTTGCACAGAAAGATTGAGGCTTGTTTAGGGGTGTCCGAATATCCCATATCCCAGTAAGTCTGGACTAAAATATCTCTTCAAAAATTGAAGATATCCCAATAATTATTGAATATATCCCATATCCCATAGTCAAAATATCCCATATCCCATATCCCAGTCAATTTTGCACAAAATATTCCATATCCCATTGTTAAAAGTAGTAAATATCCCGTGTCCCAATATACCCTAAACAAGCCTCAAGGTTGATGTTTCATAAATTTACTTAAATTAAAAATCTGTTGTATTATATAGGAAAAACAAGGGAAACGGGGAATGTGTCAAAGAGACAACGACCCGCAGGGGAGTAATAACAACTCAAAGCCACCATAAGATCGTCGATGCAATGTTTTTAATTATTATTTATTTTGCCTCTATTGTGATTCAATTTAAATTGCTTCTTTATTGTTATATATATGTTTTTTGTTTCTCTTTTTACTATTAATTTTGCCTCTGTATTGCCATGTTTTTGTTTTTGCTGTTTACACTGATATTGCCTCTGTATTGCCANCTATCAATAGGTAGATTTCAAAGATAATGAAAAAAATTATGCCAAGGGTGTATAACAACTGTTTTCTGTGTCAAACAGGGAGTGCGGGGATAGCTGTCGTTTCCGACAACATCTAGTTATTATTTATTTTGCCTCTATTGGGATTTCTTTCGGTTTTCACAATTTAAATTGCTTCTTTATTGTTATATATATGTTTTTTGTTTCTCTTTTTACTATTAATTTTGCCTCTGTATTGCCATGTTTTTGTTTTTGCTGTCTACATTGATATTGCCTCTGTATTGCCATGTTTTTGTTTTTGCTGTCTACACTGATATTGCCTCTGTATTGCCATGTTTTTGTTTTTGCTGTCTACATTGATATTGCCTCTCTATTGCCAAGTTTTTGGTTTTGTTTTCCATGTCTTCATTTCTGTTGTCTACATTGACGTTTTCTCTTTAATTCCGTGCTTCTAATGGCTCCATTTATTTTCACTTTTAATTTTTATTTGCTGCCATTTTTATACGACGGTTCTTTGTTGCCAATTTTTTTGTTTAACTAGTTTGCATTTATATTACTTCTTTGTTGCCTTATTTTTCTTTATGTTTTTTTCTTTCTGTTATTTGGTTTTTGTTTTTGTTTTTGCTTGTTCTTTCTGTTTTGTTTTGTTCTTGGTGTCTTTATTTATGTTGCCTCTGTATTGCTATGTTGTTGCCATTTTTCTTGTCTCGTCAATGCCATGTATTATTCCTGTTGTCTACAGTTAGGTTGTATTTATATTGTAATGTTGTTGTTTATGTGGCCTCTTTATTGCCACGGTTTATTTCTGTTATCTACATTTTTTCCACGTTATTGTCGTGTTTTAATTCTGTTGTCTATTTTTTTTTATTTATGTTACCTCTTTATTGCTATTTTTTTACTTTTTTTTTGTTTATAATGTCTTCTTTTTGTCATGTTTCACCATTTACGTAGCTTTTTATTTCCTTGTTTTTATGTTGCCTCTTTATTACCGTTTCTTATTTCTAAAAATCTCACAATTGATTTTGCCAAGTGTTTGTTGTCACCATATATATTGCTTTTTTTTATTGCTATGTTTTTGTTTTTGTCTCCATTTATGTCGCCTCTTAACTACCATGTTTTTGTTTTGACCATTTATGATGCTTTAAGCTGTCATGTCTGTGTGATTTTAAAAATTTTCCTTCCTGCTTGCTGCTTTTGTATTTGATTGCTGATGGTTATCATGAGTTTTTTTTTTCGTTTTAAGTAAGCAATGAAGGGATATGGAGTAAATGTACATGAGACAAAGTCTTTAAGTTAGTTTTAGTTTTAGTAATTTCTTGTCCACGACTCTTTGCTTAGCTATATTTAATTATTTTCCTTTTTCATTTATTTTTGCTTTATAACTTATTTTTTTTTTGTCAACAATGTTCATTTGGGCATCGCGTATTTGTTGGCCCTCAGTAAAAAAACAACGGTAGTAGAATATCGAAGGAACAAGGGAAGGGATGACCATAAAAATCGAAGTCCAAAGACACCGCAAAAACGACAACAGAGAAAAACAAAGACAAAACAAGGACGTGAGACAGCTACAATGCACGAAAATAAGAAGACAACATTAAGAACCAAGGCACTCACAGTGTAAACTCCCATGAAAACCGAGAGTGACATCAGAGGCTCCGGAAGGGTAAGCATGTGCTGAGGCACCCATCACACTATCAGTGAGTCAATTCAGGGTTCTGTCGAAATTTCGGTCTCAGTTTGGAATCATTGATAGATTATGACACCAAATGATGAACAAAATTGGAATTGAATTGATTTATTTGGTTGATAAGTTTGAATGTTACAATCTTATTCATATTGGATAGTTACCAGAATATCAATCGTCTTCTTTAAGAAAATATGATACTAGTACAAAGGTACCTGAAAAGTACCCACTGTTATCCATTTTCAACATCGAAAATATGGTTGTTTTGCTTTGGCATTCATATCACTTGAAATCATCTCAAACCTAATATCAAAACTACCACCTGCCTCTAGCGAAAGTCGGATATTTTGAGTTTTAACCACCTTTAAACAGGAATAGAAAACACTGGTACCAGTATTTCACAAATGACATAGGGAACAGTTCCACTGAAACTACACAATCATGTAATAGATATTTAGTTTCTTGTCTCCTGGTTGAGAAAACTATATGATATGCAAATCTGCATGAAGAATTGGGGATGTCTATCAAAGCACGTGTGATTCCACCTAATTGTTCTTGTTTTTGATGTGATATCCCATCAACTTTCACAATGCATTGCATTTGAAAGGGAATGACGGATAACGGTTCGACATATTCAACTCCATTAAAGAGATTTGTTTTATAAATATATTTCTGTCTTAACTTTCTAAAAATAAAGATTTCAACAAATCATAAAACAAAACTATGGCGTATATGAGCTGCTGCTATCACTGCCATGACGTATATTGTACCGTCATAACACATTACATCACCCTCCTTTGTATGGATTGACCACGAAATACCAACGAAATATTAAGAATATTTCGGCTTATACTTGATTTACAATTAAACTACCATATGGCCAAACTTGTCCTAAAGATAACAATGATAATCTATGCATTAATATAGTCTTAATCTTCTTATTTACAAAGTTCGCCATTTAGGAGTAATTTAAGTACTACACAAACAGATAATGATAAGACGAGAAAATGCTTTCTATAGGAAACGTCTCGAGAGAAACCACCAAATAGGTATAGAGAATGAAATAGCTGGCTTCAAGACGTCATGAACGCACGATCTGTCACCACGGTTATCTCAAATAGAAGCACGGGCTGTTGATAAACAAATAGATACACATTTTCAAGTGGTAATCGTTATTATTTGTTAATACCATAGACAAACTTACACCAAAATAGAACAAATATCCAAGAATTAGAAAGAATCATGACTTCATGATAAATGAAAAAAACGTAAAAGCAATTGATTAAGTTTTTGTACTTTAGTATTTCGATAACTAGTCTCATATTGGTGCAGATGAAATGAAAATATATGTAATGCAAAACAAAAGTGAACAATTAACAACAGCTTTAGACAATTCGGCAACAAAATCTAAAAACAGAGCTTTAAATATTGGGTATATAGATAATAATGTTGCACACAGCTCTATATAATATGAATGATAATATGTTGGTAAGGTGAGCTGCAAAGGTAGAATATATGATTCCGAAAGCCAACAGTGATGAACATCATCTTTTTTAACCTGTTAACATCGGAAAATCCAGCAAGGTCTTCGGCTGGATTTGAACCCCTGGTTGTTGTCATCCATGGCAACACCACCTGCACTATGTACAGCGCCCTAGACCACTCGGCCAAATAGGCTATATAAAAATATAGCTTTCGGTATTGCGTCATTCCTCCTCTTGGGAAATCTAGAGTTGTAACATAGTACACGATAAACATTAGGTGGGTAGGAAATAGATCGAAGAAGGATAAGGTTGCAACAGGTAAGATACATTAGGTATATAGATAATAATGTTGCACACAGCTCTACATAATATGAATGCATGATAATGTGTTGGTAAGGTGAGCTGCAAAGGTAGAATATATGATTCCGAATGCCAACAGTGATGAACATCATCTTTTTTAGCCTGTTAAAATAGGAAATCCGACAAGGTTTTCGGCTGGATTTGAACCCCTGCCTGTTGTCATCTATAGCAACACCGCCTGCACTATGTCCAGCGCCCTAGACCACTCAGCCACCTAGACTATATAAAAATATAGCTTTCGGTAACCGGGTCATTCCTCCTAGTAGGAAATCTAGAGTTGTAACATAGTACACGATGAACATTAGGTGGGTAGGAAAAAGATAGAAGAAGGATAAGGTTGCAACAGGTTGCTTTAAATATTGCTATTTTTCAAAACAATTTTAGTGCTTGAGCCGGAGGTAAATCTTAGATATATATAATGCGAATTATATTTTCTGGTGACGTGTTACAGGCGACAGCATATCCAAAGATTAACTCCGGAAGACAGTGTGGTTATCCCAAACCTACTGAAAATCCGAAAGATGATTTAGACTTTACCGGAAGTTTGGTATGCGTTTGTGTATTTCGGCATTAACCTGAAAGAATGGTGCATTAGAATTTGTGTTTGGGGTATGGTTGGGAAAAGGCTTTAAAACAACCAAGAACTATATCAACTGGTTGATACAGACAGAAAATTTGATAGGTAGTTATAATTTAAAGGAATATCTCTCCATGCAATTTTGCTCATTGTAGTGTTTACATGACAAATTTTGAATTTCTTATTTATAACTTCACTTGAAATAAACAAAAAAGTACTTTATTAATTAATTTGTTAGAACTGAATATATTTATTTATTTATTTAGGCATTTTATAAAAAGATAATGATTTTTTTTATTATATTCTAAAATGTGGAAAAAAGTTCTTTGAAGTGCATTTAATATTACCAAGTCACATTTCAAATTACTTTCTGATACCAAAACTTACGAATAAATCGAACGCTATTTTTCTCTTCATTTGATCAAACCATACTTATATAAGGAAATATATTATTGACATATATAAGTAGTTGCAAATTAACAACTTCCTACATTCTACTAATAGTGTGTCAGTATACCAAGTTTTAATACCTCTTTAAAGTAGAACTCTTCAAAAAACGGTGTGAACTCAAAACAACTTTCACGCTACTGATAATACGGCGTAAATTATTGAAGAGTTTTAATTTGTTTATATTGGCATTATTCCCATCTTATATTTAGCAACTTCTGCGAGAAAAATCACCTAACGTACTAATTAGTTTAAAGTTTAGGTGTTATATATTCAGGTTTCTTTTCAGCCACAGACTTAAAAATCTTCGAAAATTCATTTTAGAATAAAAAAAATTATGTTAAATAAAAAAAAAATTAAATTAAAAAAATCATTTTTGTTTGTTTGTTTTGATTTGTTTTGCTTTGCTCTGCTTTGTTTTGTTTTTGTTTTTGTTTTTTTTTTTGTTTTGTTGACACGGAAAACCGTATTTTCCAGGAAAAGAATATTTCTACATTTTCTTCTTTTTACCCTATTATTTTTCAATTGTTCTTTTTTTATTTGTAGTCTGGAATCATTTGACAATAATATATACACTTGGTTATAAATATGTAATATTCGTATTTTCTGAACCAAAATCTAAGTTTGGAAGCATTATGCACAAAAGTGTGCGGATGAAAATACAATGTTTTGCGTTAAACATTGTTTTCTAACTGTGAAGTACGAAAGTCTCTGATCTATGAATCTGTCTGACCACTCCTTCGACCTGTTCTAAAACCAACTTTTTGGTGAAAACGGGACATTTTTTAAATCAAATATTGAATGTAAAATTACAATGGTTTGGTTCCATTGATTTATTCACCTTTTTATCTTTTTAGGGCCATTTAGGGCTTGCTATATGGTGTGAGGTTCCTAACTGTGTTGAAGGCCGTACGGTGACCCTAGATGCTTTGTTTTTAGGTCGTTTTAACCTGGAGATGGGATGCTGTCTCTTTTACATTTACCCTATTTCCTTTCTTTTTCATAAATATTCCCCAAAATGAAATTTTCGATGCCCATCGTGTACAAGAATAATTGAACTGATAATTTCATCGATTTTTAAGGGATGATTTAAATTTTTGAAAAAAGCAACCCTTAAACACCTCTGGCATTCTCAACAAAACATATTCCATATTTATGACCTAGAGTATATTTCAACCACATGACAAATGTATTCCTTTATGCATTTATATCTCTAGCCATGTGCAACAATTTAAATACGATTAAAAAGAAGTTGTCGTCAGAAAAGTATCAGTGCAAACTTCCAGAGGAATTGACAAACACATAAAAGTAAGTGAAAACCGAACCGTCAATCCAAAACGAATAATCCAAGGACAATGGCAACATCGGCAACAACAAAGAAATAGAGACACAACATGGGTACGGCACAGAAAAGAAACATGAAGACGCATACACACACATAAAGATGACAACCACGGACCCAATAAAAACATGGGTGAGATCAGGTTTACCGGTAGAATAAGCATCACCTGCTTCTTAAAAGACACCCGCGGTGTTGAACATGTCAAATCCAGTTGCAAAGTCAAATCCGGTAGAGGAAGCAACAATTAAGCTTTAAAGGCAAAGATCTGTTGTCATCTTGGAGACAGATATCCCATAGCGGTCCATAAGATGGTGATGTCGACCGTAAAACCCATGGAGGGATGACTTCAAGTGTTGGGTAACATACCCTTGTTTAGGTAGACTTTGTGAGCAAACGGTCTCTATCAAGGTAGTCAATGTATCGAACACAGGATCTTGAATAGCGAATGAGCTGGGAGATATAAACTCCGTATGCCGGTGCTGTTGGGATGTTGCTACAAAGAAGTTGACCATTGGAAAAGTGACGTCATCGCGTTTGTCGTACAGCTTAGCTTGAAGTCTACTTCTGTTGTTAATATAAGATAAAGGTCAAGGAATGAGGCCGATGCAAAAGTGTCTGTAGTATCCTTAATTTCTACCTCTTTTGAATAGATCAGATGAAGAAAATCACCAAAGCAAGGTTGTTTAGTGACAAAATAGCATCTATATAACGGAAGCTAAAATTGAAGGATTGGGCCAGTTTTTTATCTTTATTTTGAAGAAGCCCTTCGATGAATTCAGCCCCATAAGAGTGGAGAAACAGATCGGCTAGGAGAGGTGCACAGTTTGTGGCCATATGAATTCTGATAGTCTGTTGAAAAACAAGGCCTCCAAACTGGACAAACATATTGTCGATAAGAAAATCTAACATTTTAATCACTTCTTTCTCTGTATATTTTTTCTCAGATTCCGAGTCATTTTTCACACAGTAGGCTTGTTCTCTACCTACAACAATGTTCTTATATCTTCGTTCACCGTTATCTATGAATTAAACCTTTCAGCCGAGATTCTAATTGTTCATAACGAATGGTAGTGTAAAATGTGCAGAAGTTGAAAGTTTTAATGCTATTACAGTGTGATAATGATTTAGAGTTTAAAATGTAAAGTAGATTTTTTGGATTTTTTTTCAAAATTCACAGTTCATTTACATAAAAAATAGAGATAACAAACCCTTCAATGAGGCCTGTTAAGGGGGTTCTAAAATCCTATTACATGGTTAGTCCGGACTAAAATACCCCTTTGAAAAGTGAAGATATCCCAATAATTTTTTAAGTATCCAATAGCCCTTAGTCAAAATATCCCTTATCCCTGTAAGTTTTGTCTCAAATATCCCACATCTCATTGTCAAAAGTCGTAGATATCCTTTTTTGGAATTGACTACCTAAGGACCATTGAGACTAAGTTTGGTTATAATTGAACTAAGTGGTAGTTCCTTAGAAGAAGATTTTTTTTTATATAAGTAATAACATCATTTATTCAATAAAGCTGTTACATTAACCAAGTTGCTACAGCTTTAACAGCCTTAATGTCTTTTCAATAGGGTCAAATGATAAAACTATGTCCCCCATTGGCGGTCAACTTGGATGAAGTACTGACTTGACGGATCCTTTTGTGGAAGGGACCGTCTAAGGTCTATGGTGACTAAGTTTGGTTATAATTGGACAGGTAGTTTTTGAGAAGATCTTTGAATGTCTTTTCCATAGGGTCAAATGTTCAAACTATGCCCTGCTGCCGGCCATCTTGGATGAGGTACGGGCCTGCCGGATGCAATTTTTAAAGGCGACCACCAAATGACTATCGTGACCAACTTTGGTTCCAATCTTCCAACTGTTTCAGAGGAGAAGATTTTTGAATGAAAATTTCCGACGGACGACCGACGGACGCCGGTCACCTGATGGCAAAAGCTTACCCTTCATAGCCAGGTGAGCTAAAAATGGTATCTTTTCATTTTCTTTATCAAGTATGAAACGAGAATATGCTTTCAATAAACTGGTGTATTGTTTTGTACTGCAAACACTGTAAGTTACTAGTATTCAAATATCCTCCTGATTCCTTGAAAACAAAGTTTACTGTGAAACCATTTCAGAAGTGCCATGAAAATGAAGTAAATGCTTAGTTGGATTAACAACCCGTATATCTAACAGTGCACTAGGACATATTTTTGCATTATACATAAATTAACATTGTATACAGGAACAGGAATACACTTTGTAGACTTTTTATCTGCATAATGACAGAACGCCTCTCTGAAAATAGGTCCATATCTGATGAGCTTCTTCTTGCAGTACGAAAAAAACCCTGTTCTTGAAAATGTATTGCACAGATCAATTTTTTTTTTTTTTGTAATTTGTCGTTCATTATGAAACTGAAGAAATGATCAAAACAGATGTCGGTGAAAAATAACTATACAAAACTTTTCTCAATTTTTTCAAACAATTGTGTTAGTGACACGTAAAATGTAAGTACATGCAGACCTACATACTAAAAAACAGGCATCAGCTGCCAAAAATATTTTGTTTATTTCAGTGTAATTTTCTGAACAAAAGTTTCAAAGAATCCATGATTTAAACAGAAGTAAAATTTTGCGTCACAATTTTACTTGGCTAAGTAGGGATTTCACTCATATTTGAGAAAATTAATTGATTTTTTTTTAAAACTGCATGTGGGAAAATTATCAGTTATCAGTGAAATTTTCATTAAAATGGGAAAATAATTGACTTAACAATAATTTTAAAAGAATTGTACGCTTCAGAATGGGAGGCCGGCCAATCTACCACTTTTACATGCCTTCCAAACGAGTCGATGGAAGATGGAATTTGTCTCATGTGCATCTACTCCATATCCTTTCATTGTTTATTTCAGACCTGAGTTTGTCTCTCCTGCAGTGTGGAGTTCGTAAAAGATTCCCCGCGTGAGATATGTATGCATCTATGCTCTATAGACTTCATGGTGTACTAGTTCTTTGAAGAATTTCTAATATGGGAACTCTATCATACTTTCAAATTTTGGCAATTTTCCACATACTATTCTGACCATCTGTTTAAAGTGCCCACATCTCATGATTTTTTATGCCAAGATTTCTTTCAACTGACTCAATGATTGCCTTATAGTTGTTTGTATGTTTTCTATCACTCTTTTTGTTCGACAAACGATGACAGCGATTATAAATATGAAAAAGAAAGGAAATGGGGTAACTGTCAAGGAGACAACATCCCATCTCCAGGTTAAACGACCCAAAACAAAGCATCTAGGGGTCACCGTACGGTCTTCAACACAGTGAGGAACCTCACACCATATAGCAAGCCCTAAATGGCCCTAAAAGGGTTAAAAAAGGAATACTAATAAATCAATGGAAACAAACCACATTATAAGAACACTTTGCCAGTTAATCTTATGTTTGTTGACGATCCTTCATCCATGTGTAATTGAAGACATTGTTCGACATTTACAAATGAATTCAAACTTGTGCTAAGGGCCGTCTTGAACTTACTATGAGATATGAGTGAAGCTCCTTGGTGACTTCAAAATGAAACAAGAGCTGTCGCCGAATGGCAGCCAAAGATACCCCCCGCTCATTGAACCCTGAATCGATATGGTAAGTGCAAAATTAAGTTGATGTGGACACAATACAGTTGCGGACACAGTACAAGTGTGGACACAATACAAGTATGGACACAATGATATAATCTTCAAGAAAAAACTTTTCCCAAGGGTTCCAATGAAAACACATAAATCAGATAAATATAAAATTCACCTTTTTCAGCTTATTTCACATTTTACACATCTACATATAGTGTACTTCCTTTGTCTAAAGTTTCATCAAAATCCTTCAAGTGGATTAAGAGGAATTGTGCATAAGAGGTAACCCATACATAGGGAATCAATGAAAACTCAAACTTGAATTATCTCCCCTTACTGGTTTCTGACAATAATTACATTCCTTCATGCACATCTACATATAGTGTTCTTACTTTGTGTAAAGTTTCATCAAAATCCTTCAAGTGGTTTAAGAGGAGTTGCGCTTACGAGGTAACCCATAAATAGGGAATCAACCAAAAGTCAAAGTCAGATTATCTCCCCTTCCTGGTTTCGGACAAAAATTATATTCCTTCATGCACATCTCCATATAGTGTCCTTCCTTTGTGTAAAGTTTCATCAAAATCCTTCAAGTGGTTTAAGAGGAGTTGTGCTTACGAGAAGTGTGGACAGACGGACGGACAGACGGACGGACAGACAGACAGACAGACAGGGTGGTTCCTATATACCCCCCAAGCTTTGTTTGCGGGGGTATAAAAAAACAATAAAAGCGCCGTTCCACTACTAAGATCATTATTTATGCAAGTATAACGATTCAATCAAAACCGTGGTGGTTGTTAAGAGCACGTGGGCTTGGCCTACATGCAGACCCCAAAGGGGTAAGCAATTCCTTCTGCGCACGAGACGGTCGGTATCTATAAATTACATTTTTTTTATTTAAATTTATTGTATATGTTTCCATGCAAGTGTTAAATTATTGTCTTTTGAGGTCATTGTCCGGGGTTCTTCAAATAAGCAAACATATTCAGTGTTCAAAATATAACTCAAGAAAGACCAATTAATTAAATAAAATGCATTAATAAATATATACCTAACCATTTGAATCAACTGTTTATTTCAAGGGTTAGGCGTTTTTAACTCGTTTTTAATTGGAGCGGCGTGGGATGATGAAAGTGAAAAAAAATGAAACTATTTTAGAGAAAAACTGCAAATAATTAGAAAAGATGTCAAGGACGTGCAATCGTTCAATAACACAAGTCTGATTGAGTTCATGACTTCGGAGAGGTACACAACAAGTCAGTTTAAAATATATACTCTTTAACTCATTTTTACAGACCTGCTGAAATGTCATATGGAATGTCTTTGAGCTCAGTGACTTCATTAACTTGTATATAAATTAAATGTAACCCCCCTTCTGCACTTGGACATTGTTAAAGAACAGAGAAGCTATACAAATAGAGTCGGACAAGAAGAAGGGAATGATCATCAAAGAAGTGACAAGGCAAAAACTTTGATATATTTTTTTGTCTCTTTTCCACGTGCAAACTTTCAAATAATGCTTCCTTACTACATAAAATATTAAAGGGTATATCGTAAATGTACATGGGGTGAAATCCCTACAAATTGGCGGTAAGGTTAAGTAAATGGACTGACGCTTTTGCTGAGATGGCTGAACTTGAAATTTCTACAGATCAGTCTTAATGTAAGACTTTGAAAGATGAACATTTGAGGGAGCTGTGGCCACCGAATGGATCATACTTTAATGTACCCGAGTGTGGAGAATTGGAGTTTTTTCGTACATTTGTGGACTACAAAATGCATTTTGGACGAATCCATTCCACAACAGTAACACTTTATGTTTGTTATTTACTCTCGAGAACGAAATTACAGGACATAAAGAAACATGTTGAATCCAGACACAAAGCTGACGATAAATTTCAACAACTGAAGGTACAAAATAAAAACTACATCAACAACAAGGACGTTTTACCGTATCGAGTAAGAAGGCAAGCTGAAAGAAACGTTGCAGTGCAAATCAGGGCAGAAACAGTTAAAAGGAAAGGACTTGAGCGCGAAGCAGAACAGAAAAAACGTACAATAGCTGCAGAAAATGTTAGTGAACTTTCCATTGAAAAACCTACATTTAGTTATAACAAGGACACATCAATTTTGACCAGGACATTGGGTTTTATTCGCATGTTTATGATACTATAGGAAAACGGGATAGAGGTAGGGGGTTTGAGTACCAATAAACCGGTTTAACCCTACCATTGGCTTTTACTAGTGCCATTACCAAGTCCGGCTATCCCGAGTTCCTATCGTTGTTTATGTTTGTGTGTTGTTTTCATTATTGTTTTTCTAGTGCAGTTCGCTTGTAGATTGTTGCATGTAATTGTAGTTCCCGGCCATTGTAGGTGTTTACTGTCATCCTGTTTTTTGTTTTGTAACTGATTAGAAAAAAGTAAATAGTTAATGACATTGTACATATTTTTTGTTTAATGTTTGTACATTGATTACTTTAAAAAATTAATTTTTACTAATTTTTCAAAAATTTGAAATTAAAGGTTTAAATAATTTAAATTGATCTAATTATTTTTAAGCTCAAATGAGTACATTT